>JARYGA010011942.1:0-85328 GCA_030545235.1 Helianthus tuberosus | reverse complement strand
TTTCTCGACCGCTTCGTCATCGTGTTCATCGATGATATCCTGATCTATTCCAAGTCGAAAACCGAACACGCGCAACATCTATGTTTGGTTCTCGAGCTACTCCAGGGGAATCGACTCTATGCCAAGTTCTCCAAGTGCGAATTCTGGCTGGAGGAGGTTTAATTCCTCGGTCACCTTGTCAATAGTCAAGGTATTCACGTCGATCCCGCGAAGATTGAAGCTGTCAAGAGTTGGGTTACACCTAAGAACCCGTCTGAAGTCCGTTCTTTTCTCGGGCTAGCGGGCTATTACCGCTGATTTATCGAAGGATTCTCAAAAATCGCTGTGCCACTTACTACCCCGTGTCCGCTGGGCACGACCCCGTGTGTAGAAGCGTATCTATACTATCAAGATTTCCCCAGATTCTGCGAATCTTAGAGTTGACCACGGCCCCGTGTCTGCTGGGCACGCCCCCGTGGTGGGTGATACAAGCTTCTACAACTTTATCTTTTCTGCAGACACTTGGGCACGCCCCGTGCTCACTGAGCACGAGGCGTGTTCAGCCTTCTGTTCTCTTGTTTTTGCTTGGGAAGATGTTGTTGGGGGGTCGGGCATGCCACGTTTATTCCTTTTCTTGTATTTATGTTAGATTTAGCTGCCTTTTTGCTTCTTTTGTTCATTTGAGCTCATTTAATCCTGAAAATACAAAAGGAAGACAAAAACATACTTTTTCCAACATTAGTACTAAAAAAGGGTTAGTTTTATGTCACATTTGATGTAATTTATATGTTGCATTTTGCACACATCAAATACCCCCACACTTGAATCTTTGCTTGTCCTCAAGCAAAACTCTTTATAATGTGGCTTTACACTCCCAAATGGAATGGGTAGAAGAGAAGGTTTTTGGGCTTGTCACAGAGTGTCGGGATTTCCAAGATTCTTTATTAAGTTTTATTTTTATTTATTTACAATCCTATTCGTCATGATTTATTTAAAACATTACATAAGATAAATTACTTATTAGGGCATAACATGCCTTTTTAAAATTTCATTTATATACAAGTTCACATACGTCACGGGGGATCACTCAACACTCGGCCGAAAATGTATTTTAGTGAATCACTCGAGAGCGGCATGGAACTTACTCCTACCATAAGCTTGCCAAGCAATCAATCCTCCTCCTTTTTAACTATACACCTTTGTAAATATCAAGAGGATTTTTGGGTGAAGGGTTAGGCTTGGGTTAAAGGTAGGTGGTTGGGTTAGTGGTTAGTAAAAGGGCGAAAGGCGTAAAAAGCGTCGGTTTTCGTAAGACTTTTTATTTTTTTGTAACTTTTTATTTTGATGAAGCACTTTTTAAATAAAGTTCTTTTTGATAAACTTGTTTGTTTATTTCTTTTGGCTTCATCATCATTTTTTTTTATAAGGAAGTCATAAGAAAAACCGAGCCTTGTTACTAAAATAAATGGTTTAAAATGAAAAAGGGTTTTGGTGGGTAAAAAGGGTGTTTGTTTTGGGTTAAGAAATGAAAAGGTTTAGGCTCAAAGAGGTTAACTAGGGGGTTTTGGGTAGGTGGTAAAAAAAAGAAAAATAATGGTGTAGAAATAAAAATGGTTAGTCCTAATACCTCCATCATTTACTTACTCGGGTTTAAGTTGGTAAGGACCGGGAATGTATCGTCGTGGCAAGTTCTAGAGTTGTAAGAACCAAGCGGCTATTCACACAAGAAACGAAAAATGAGCATTTAGTTTAAAGATATGTAATTTTATGCTCAATAAAGGCTCAAAACTCTCTTTTTGTGGGAATGAGTTTTTATGTGATCAAGTATATATAATCAAATTTTAACTAAACTTGTCATGCGTTTCATAATTTTCTTATGTTGGTTCTTTTTATCACGACGCGATCGGTTGTAAATTTGTAAAAATAAAACCTTTTTAGAACTTGTTATTCCCAAATTAAACCAAGACAAGTAAAAAAATGATTTTTTTTTTGAAAAAATTTGGGGTGATTAGCGGTTCGCGGTTCCAATAGAGTTTTGTGTAAGGCTTGTTTTTAGGACTTGCAAGATTCAAGGTTTTAGCAACCCCCCCACACTTAAATTACACATTGTCCTCAATGTGTCCCAAAAATAAGTTTTTCGGTTGATTAAAATGTGTAAAAGTGGGTTAAAAACAAGATTTTATGTTACTAGGTAGCTGAACACGGGGTGTGTTGGCTGAGCACCACTCCGTGGTCAGACTGTCAGTATCAAATTTAAACAGAAGGCTAGACACGGGGGCGTGTTCAGTGAGCACGGCCCCGTGTCCAGTTACCTGATCTGGGCATTTTCTGCAGAACCTCGGGCACGGGGCGTGTTGGGGTGAGCACGGCCCCGTGCTGAACTTGCTGTAATGAAGAAAAATTGTCGGGAGGCTCTGTTTTTGTGCATGGGGTGTGGGTTCAAGTTTGCCTTAGTAACCTCCACCATTTCGAGTGTGCTTTATTCCTGAAAATTAAAACTAAACTAGAAAACATAAAAGTTAAACTAATCTTAAAACTAAGGATAGTTCCGCGGAATGCCTCCGTGGTGCGCCACGTTTATATGGGTCCTTGGCTAGACCCTCCTTATCAGGTGGTTCTGGCTCGTCTTCAATTAGGGGGTCGTCATTTCCGATTGGATATTTCATTGATCGCTCAAGATCAATACTTCTTTTAAATGCCCCTAATTGAATAGAAAGATTGTTGTACTTCCGGTTTTTCAAAGCTTCGTGGGTTTTTACAAAGGGTCGTCCCAATACTAGAGGAGCGTCATCGAGGATGACAAAGTCGGTTGGGATTACCATTTGATTTGTTTGAACCAAGACATCCTCAACTATACCGATTGATTTTATTACTTTCCGGTTGGATAGAAAAATGGGTATTTGAAGTGGAGAAAAATCACTAATACTTAATTTTTCGAAAATGTAGTTTGGCATTATATTAACACAAATATCTTTATCGATTGTGATATTACTAATAAAGGAGTTTTGAAAAAAACATGGAACCGGTGTAACGTTAATTTCAAATGGGTCTTCTTTTATTAGTGAAGTTTGATCATTTGTTAACTTAATGCTTACCGTTTCGTCAATTTTAGTGTTAGTGTTTAACTCTTTTAAAAACTTAGCATGAGTGGGAACTAAACAATGATTTTCAAAAGAAGGTGACAAGAGATTAATTTGTTCAAAATTAGACTCTTCTTGGATTTTAACGTTGTCGGACTCACCTTTTTCGTTGTTTAACTCATGTGTCGGTTTTTCACTTATTTGTTCTTCCATTTTTACACTTTCAACTATCTCTTCTTTATTTAATTTTTCTCTTGCGCGGGACTCCTCTTCCCTTGCGCGGGCTTCTTTTATATAGCGCTCGATAGTTTTAAGGTGTTCTATTATCTTTTCGGCTACATGTGAAATAGTTGGTGGTTCGTCAAATTGAGTTGAATAACTATCATCAAAGCTTGAAGTCGGAAGTTCGATCATTGGTTCCTCATAGTACTCATATGAGGTAGATGGTTCACACCATTGTTCCTCATTATAAGTATATGACGGATAAGGGCCGTAACTTGGTTCTTCATAATACTCATATGAGGTGGGTTGTTCACGCCATGGTTCCTCATAGTATGAGTATGAAGGCTCATACCTTGGTTCATCAAAATATGAGTATGAAGGAGAAGGTTCATACCTTTGGTCTTAATAGGATGTGTATGAAGTTGATGGCTCGTACCTAGGCTCCTCATAGTAGGTGTATGAAGTGGATGGTTGAAATAAGTCACAATATTGAACCGAGTGCGGGTTTCCACAATTAGTGCAATAGTCTTCCCTATAATCATCCTCCTCATAGGTGTAGTTATAGACTCCTGAGTATTGATCCATGAGAATCACTCAACAGACCACAACAGAGTCTTGAGACCAGAAAACAAAAATAAAAATGGAAACAGAGGCTGGACACGACCCCACTGAACACGCCCCCGTGTTCAGACTCTGTATCTGGGTGTTTTATGAAAAACATGCAGCACGGCCCCGTGTTCAACCTACTGTGAATGCAAAACTAACTAAAATGCAGAAAAATGTGCGCGCGTTTTGAAAAGGTTTCGAAAAACTGATTAGGCCGTCGATTTTAAGCTTTCTTAAAATCCTTGTGTCCCCGGCAACGGCGCCAAAAACTTGATGCGCGTGTGGTGTTAAAGGTTTTTATGTATATTTTTAGCCCTTTTTACACGTTAGTCAAGTTTTAAATTTATAAAACACGATATTTTACTGACACCAAACACACATATGGGCAAGTGCACCCATCGTGAGTGTAGTATAGTGTTGGTAAGATACCGAGGTCGTCCAAGGACACAAAAGCTTTTAATACCGGTTTATCCTCAACGTCTAATCAAATCAAAAGTTAGAAAAAGGTTTTTTAAACTAGAAAAATAAAACTAAAATGCTGAAAAATAAAATAAAAATAAAAACAGATAGACAAGATGAATCACTTGGATCCGACTCGTGTTTAGTGTAACCTTTGATTATTTCCGCACTTTTGCACTTTTTAAGAGATTATCTTAGTTATTGTAGTAGGCCCTCTTTTGAAGGTGACGTTACCCTCAACCCAGTAGTTTGAGTGAGCAAGGATACAATCCTAAAGGGTTGGATTATTGAAAGATAATTAATTAAGTTATTAATGCATAATGTGGTAGGCCCCTCTTTTGAAGGTGACGTTACCCTCGGCTAAGTAGTCTGAGTCAGCATGGATACAGTCCTAAGTAGTCGGGTTAAAGTTTTAATAGTAGCTTACATATGAGGGGATCAAAGAGTTTGGACCCCCGCCATCCAATACCGGTGGGTATTGAAGGAGGTCCTACTAAATTTGACCCAGGTCCTTGCAGGATCTATACACTGAACAAGGCAAGACTCTTACCAAACCATTCCCTTAACCCCCGACCAGGTAGCCAACATATCTCCATATAGACCGTGGAGATATGAATGGTGAAAATCTTTTATTTTATAGAGACAGTAAAATAATGCCAAGACACCACGAACAAATGATAAGGAAGAATCACCTTCAACATAAGAAACTAGTTATTAAAGTCATTAATACATAACCAAATAAAAAGTGCGAAAAGATTAAAAATAAAAAGTATTACACTAGACACTTGTCTTCACTAAGTGATGTAAGAGACTTAGGCAAACATGGCCTTTGATTGTTAAGAACTCTTACGATCAATCTTGGATCACGAGACTACTCACACACTCTATGATGGATGATGGTGGTGGATGATGGTGTTGTGATGGTGGTGGTGGGTGGGTGAAGTGTGAGAGATGTCACACCCCCAAAATCCACAAGCGGAGTATCACCGCATGGAGGCGTGACTGACCAGAATCAAGCCACCAATCATATTGAACAACATAATTAAGTAAATAAAACCAACCACAATATAATTGGTGCCCAAAAGAAAGTAACCAACTTTAAGTTAACAGCGGAAGCATAAACGTAAAAAAAAACCCAAACATAAGTAATAAGTTCAAAAGTGTAAATGTTTAACATGGCACCCACTGTCCATGTCCCACAATGATCACGCCTCCTCGTGCAAGCTCCATAATTACCTAACGACCTGCAAGGCATGTAACAACGAGTCAACAACAAAGTTGAGCGAGTTCACAGTTGGTTGTTTAGTTCTAAGAGTTTGTTTTGAAAACCATAGGTTGTTTCGTAAACCACGAGTTAACCAGTATATTTGTTTCCCAATCCATATCCATAATCAGTGGGGGCTTCCCCATGTGAACCACTAGACCGTTACCATATCGACAGCTGACGAACATAAGTTGTGCCCTACGTCAATGTCTATCATCATTGACCAAGTGCCCAGATCCATTAGTACACGCCCGTCCTACCGGCACGGTGTGAGGCTTGTCAACCCTAATAACGCTATTAACTAATGACCCGCTCGCCATTGGCCCGGCGATCAAGTCGATATAAAAATGAGGGACTTCATGATAGAGTTTTGTCTAGTAAGTTTTAAGGTTGTTGTCCTACCCAAGGAGGACGAACGTACGTATTCTACCCAAGGAGAATACACAGGATTAATATTGGCATCCTACCCATGGAGGATGGCGGTACATATCCTACCCAAGGAGGATATGTAGGTTCCGTTTTAATTCTTTAACCCATTCCCAACCACCGGGAATCCCATGCCTTAGAAAGTGTGTGAACTCACCTTGGTTTTCTCGGTAGATAAACAAAAAGGTCACTTGAGCTATATGTGGTCAACCACGTCCTAACATGGTTACCATACAAGTCAGGTCTAGGTTCAAGTAGTGAACATAAGTTTTACACATAAACTAACAGGTTACAACACGTAATGATCATGGCATACACATTGCACACGCTCAACAGATAAGTTAAACACATAAAACCAATGGTTGTGCGATCAGGATGTATTGGGCCCAATAACATCTTGTGCGATTGAGGCAATTGAAACCCAACCAAAAGCCTGGCCCAACATGTTGTGCGATC
This sequence comes from Helianthus tuberosus, assembly GCA_030545235.1. Lineage (NCBI taxonomy): Eukaryota > Viridiplantae > Streptophyta > Magnoliopsida > Asterales > Asteraceae > Helianthus > Helianthus tuberosus. Next base: position 78,836 of record JARYGA010011942.1, on the reverse strand, counting down.
AGCACAACCTTGTGCGATCCGCAACATGTTATGCGATCCAGAGTGTGCCCAGCCCAACAATCAAAAGCCCAAACATATATACACGGCCCAAATAATAACAAACATTGGTCTTGTGCGGTCCGGATGGACTTGTGTGATCCAGTAGAGCTTGTGCGACTGGACAAAACTTGTGCGATCGAGTGGGGGCTTTGAGGCCCAACAATATAATATAGTTCAGGTAGTTTGTGTGTAGCCCAAGCCTTGTGCGATCAGCAGTGCCTTGTGCGATCCACAAGGTCTTGTGCGATCATGCAATGCTGTGTTGTACACTGTGTTCTAACTAGTTGTACCTCAACTTGTGCGACTGTCTTGTGGTATCAGATCAGATCTTGTATAATCTGATCTTGTGCGATCGGTTATCATTCCTAAAATCATGCAATCTTTCTAACAGTTTCCAATTTCAAATCAACACTAACAGTTTCTAAACATGCAATAATCGATCAAACAAGGGTTTTAACCTCAAATCCCTATGAACCCTAATCACATTCAAAACATAATCAATAGCCATAATCATTTACACATATTAACACGGCTCATGTTATTGATTTCTAGCATGCATCCTAACAAGTTTAACACAACCGATCATCCGAATATGAACACATCACAGCCGATAAACATACATTCGGTTCTCCATCATCTTTAACATCATACGATTATCAATCCTACAATGATCTAAATATACTACACATGTGAACCGATTTTCATGAACATCAAACCTCATCAATGTACATTTCAATCAAAACACATATCATCTCTAAATCACCATGTATAACATATAGATCACAACACTATCTGACAAAACAATAACGACGAACACTAACCGGTTAGAAGGTAAAACAAGATGATCCGAACAAGAAAGCTTCGAGAGAAGGGGATGAGGTGCAGTCGGCTTAGAGAGAGAGAGAGAGAGAGAGAGAGAGAGAGAATTAGGGTTTGGTGTGTGTTAAGTGTTTGCAAATTATGAGTAAACAAAACCCCACTAATGGATACATGTGAGCGTATAAGAGGAGAAGGGGAGTGGGCCGAACCCTAACTTGGGCTGCCCTTGGTTCGAATACAAGGAGTGTGGCCCGAATGGGCTTGTGCGATTGGGTTGAAGTTGTGCGATTACATTATATGCAAACATTACACACATTCACATAACATAATAACCATAACATTTCATTAACATCAACTTGTCACATAATCATAAAATGCTCACACCGGTTACATCAAAGTACAAAGAAAGGTTCTGAAATACGAGTTGTCACATTATCCCTAAGTTGAAAGAAATTTCGTCCCGAAATTTAGCACGTACTCACTGAGGAAGCTAGTTAAGTTGTATGGTTTCCTGGTTTTCCTGGGGTGTCACATCCTTCCCCCGTTGGTTTGGAATTTCGTCCCGAAATTACGCAGTAGCTTCAGCCTCAGCAGTGGTTTCACTGTTTCCGAACAACTGGGGATACTTGTGCTTCATCTGGTCTTCTCATTCCCAGGTAAACTCTGGGCCACGACGGGAGTTGCAACGGACTCGAACAAGAGGTATTCTGGTACGCTTGAGAATCTTAATGTATCGGTCATTAAACTCTACTGGTTCCTCGACGAATCGTAGCTGATCGTCGATAGTGAGCTCCTTGAGAGGAACTATGAGGGTCTCATCTGACAGACACTTCTTCATATTCGACACGTGGAAAACGTTGTGAACTCCGCTGAGTTCTTCGGGTAGGTTCAGTTGGTAGGCCACTTTGCCTATTTTCTCTATGATTTCGAAAGGTCTGACATATCGCGGGTTGAGTTTGCGTCGTTTGCCAAAACGAACAACACCTTTCCAAGGTGAGACTTTGAGTAGTACTCGATCCCCAACCTGGAACTCGAGTGGTTTCCTGCGCTTATCAGCGTAGCTTTTCTGACGGTCACGAGCGGCCGCCATTCGTTGTCGAATCTGAGCAATCTTCTCAGTTGTGTCTACCACAAGTTCTGGGCCAGTGATTTGGCTGTCACCAACTTCTGCCCAGCAAAGTGGTGATCGACATTTACGTCCGTACAATGCCTCAAACGGAGCGGCCTGGATGCTGCTGTGGTAGCTGTTATTATACGAAAACTCCACCAAAGGTAGATGCCGTTCCCAACCGTTGCCAAAATCGATTACACATGCTCAAAGCATGTCTTCAAGGGTTTAGATGGTGCACTCAGACTGCCCATCCGTCTGTGGATGATAAACGGTGCTCATGTCTAGACGTGAGCCAAAGGACTTGTGCATTGCTTGCCACAGTTCAGAGGTAAAACACGTATCACGATTGGAAATAATGGAGGTTGGCACCCCGTGCCTCGAAACCACTTCCTTTAAGTAAACGTCTGCTAAAGTAGAAAACTTGTCTGTTTCTTTGATAGCCAAAAAGTGTGCAGACTTAGTCAATCTATCCACTGTCACCCAAATAGTGTCATTTCCACGTTGAGATCTAGGCAGGCCAGTAACGAAATCCATGGAAATTTGCTCCCATTTCCATGTCGGGATCTCTGGTTGTTGGAGCAGGCCTGATGGTTTCTGATATTCGATCTTGACTCTCGCACAAGTGAAACATTTACTGACGTAGGTTGCTATGTTGGCTTTCATGATAGGCCACCAGTATGTAGTCTTTAAGTCGTGGTACATCTTATCCGAACCAGGATGTACTGAGTAACGAGACTTATGCGCTTCATCCATCACAAGCTCGCGTAAGTTTCCATAATGTGGAACCCAGATGCGCCCTGTTACGTAGTAAGCGCCGTCTTCCTTTTGTTCCAACCGTTCCCTTGATCCTCGTAGGGACTCCGCCCTGATGTTCTCTGCTTTCAATGCTTCAACCTGAGCATCTCGTATCTGAGTAGGAAGACTAGATTGGATGGTAAGTTGTAACGCTCGCACGCGCTTAGGTGTAGTATTCTTTCGACTGAGGGCGTCGGCCACAACATTGGCTTTGCCCGGATGGTACTTGATCGCGCATTCGTAATCATTCAAGAGCTCGACCCATCGACATTGTCGCATGTTTAACTCCTTTTGCTTGAAGATATGCTCGAGACTCCTGTGATCGGTGTAAATGGTGCACTTGGTACCGTACAGGTAATGTCTCCATATCTTAAGAGCAAAAACCACTGCTCCCAACTCTGAGTCGTGTGTAGTGTAGTTCCTTTCGTGAACTTTAAGTTGGCGTGATGCGTAAGCAATGACCTTGTCACGCTGCATCAACATGCAACCAATTCCTTTGATGGACGCGTCGCAATAAACCAAGAAATCGTCTGTGCCTTCAGGCAATGAGAGGATAGGTGCGCTACAAAGTTTCTCCTTTAGTTGCTGAAACGCGGATTCCTGTGCATCACCCCAACGGTAGGCGACACTCTTCTGAGTAAGAACAGTGAGGGGTTGTGCAATCTTGGAAAAATCCTTGATAAACCTTCTGTAGTAACCCGCCTGTCACACCCCGATATTTCCACGTTTCACCTGTGGGCCCGGTAGGGGAGTATCGTGACGTAGTTGATATCATCATAGTCAAACAACACAATATTTAAATGCACAGCGGAAGCAAAAGATAAATATATTACAATCCGAATATAAAGTAATATCAAGTATTACAACGGAAAGTAAAGGATCCACAGGCGGATCTTAAAACTTAAACATTGTTCAACAGACTTTAGGCGCCTAGAACTTGCAAGATTCCTTATTAACGCCCTGAGCTTCCAGCCAATTACGTTCAGTACCTGTCACTTAACCTTTTTGGAAAATACGTCAGTTTTCACTGGTAAATACATTCAACCGACTCATTTGAAAAGAATTTAAGAAAATTGATTTAGATGCACCAGGCACAAAACATTTTGACACTTTGATTAAAATGCATAAGGCAAAATTTAATCTTTTATAACTTGGGACAATTATATTTATAATCTTGTATACAGATTTACATGTTCGTTGTACGTTGTACGTTCAGGGCTCGATGTAGAAACCGAGTCAAGATTAACAGACATGCCACAAGTATAAGCCCACAAGAGAGTGAGATACCATTCCCCTTTAAGCAACTTTCAGTGTATGCGTACACCCCGTGCTTAAGGCGTGGCCATTTTATAATACAATGATGTCAAGGATATCCGGGACATGGTCATTAACCCCTAAAGGCTTTTATTTCAAACAATACAGATTAAAGCGGGTTACCTCAATAATTTAATCAAAATACGACTAAACATTCAATACCCGACCAAGCGGTATTATTATAATACCGTATCCCAAGCCCGTATAGGGAAAATAAGTTAAGAGTATTTACCTGAGCTAAATATAAATTCAATCCCAGCCGTATATCAATTCAGCAAGCACAAGTACTTCTACTGGGGCTCGTAATCTGGAACGAAGGTTTTTAATAACCTATTAGATTTCTAACGGGTCTTTAATTAAGCCTATGCTTAGACCGGTTAGTTTTAAAGAGGAAGATACGGTTCAAACGCATGATAAGGCGAAGACCGGTTTAGAGTGTGGTTTTGACCCGACAAGCTTGTATGCTTGTTTAATATGGGTAACTTAAACACATTCTGGATTTTGGGACCAAAAAGATATGGTTTGACCCTTTTCGGCTAATTTATGCAAACTAGTCACATAAGCCGATCCGAACGCGACAAGCGCGTAACGAGTAACCATAAGAGTCATATACAGGTTTCCTAAGTTAATATGCCTTAAATATGTTGTCATATCAGTAGGATACCTTCCATTATGCCCAAAATGAGTTTAATCTCAATATAAGCCCCGAAGGGGTATTTTGGTCATTTACCTAAGGCATACATACTACCTATCATACAACTAACTAAACGTCGTGACCATAAGGTATAACCTCGGAAGGTTATTCCCTATATACTATGGTCACCTAATGTGTTTGGTCGGATCCTAATGATCGATCAAACGGGTCGGGTTCGAAAGTATAAGCGATTGTTTAGATCGCTTACCTTACGACCTTATATAAACACTAAACTAAAAGTGACGAGCTAAGCATGTTAAAACATGCTTAACTAAGTTTAGAAAACAGGTTTGGTATCAAAACAAACAGTTTTGATACCTAAGAGTAGTTTGGTTACAAAATACGCAAGAATACGCATTTTGGCCGAAACTACGACTCGTCACTGAGCCTAGATAACGTGGTAATCAGTAGGTATAGTCACTAGGGACTATAACCATCGTGATTACGCTCACGTTATGAAGTTCAAACGAACTTTGCATTGACCATAAACTGGTCAATGCAGAAAGTCTAACAAAGTTTGATTTTAACGCTAAAACGAATAAAAGAACGAAGGAACACTTACAAAGGGTCCCCGAAAGCTAATCTTGATCCAAGTAACTCAGGTATAAAGCAATGGCTTCAACTTAGAGCATTCTTAGATCAGATTTGTGGGTTTTGTAAGTGAATGGGTTGGGTATTTATAGTAAATGGACAACCGTTAGGATCGTTTATCGAATAACGTGATCGAATCTCATCCGTACATGTGTTGGAATGTTATGGTAACTCATTTTGCCCCCACCACCAGAGATTGACATGTGGCATTGGCCTTTGGGGGGTTGAAAGGCTGTTAATAGCTGTTAAACAACTTTTGCTGTTCTGAAGGGGCCTCGCGTGACGCCAAGGGGGCTAGGTGTCACGCCAAGGTCCTTCTGATCAGCAACCAGTTTCCAAAGTTTCCATTTCAGTCCCCGTTGTGTATTAAGGCCATTTCCGATATGTTTAAGGCTCATTAAGCCAACGTTAAGGCCCTAAAATGATTCCTAAACATTTTGGGCATGAAGCATGCTCAAAAATATGCCGGATGTCGGTTCGTTTGGTCGTACGATCGCGATGTTCGCTTAATTACGACGACATGCGCATAAGCGCGAAAAACGATCCAAATTGCGTGACGAACGGATTTTTCTTATGCCAAACACTAAAATAAAATATTTTAGTGCTTACATAAATTTTTGGATGTCCGGATGTATTCAGAACGTAAGTTATGCGTGAAAGTGCAAACTTATGCACTTTTTGACGCTTTTAGTCCCTGAATGACCCAAAAGTTTATTTTAGCACACCGAACCCCTCAAAGCCTATTTCTAAGCTATGTGATGGATATTTATGGTATGTTTAACTTATGTTCATGTTCCGGAATGTCTGTTCTAGTATGAATCGTCATACTTTCTCAGTTTGTCGAATTAAGTCCATGTAAGCGATTAAACTTGTTTTTAGCATACCAAAGCCTTCAAAACTTATTTCTAAGTTATGTAAAGGTTATTTAAGGTATGTTAAACCTATTTCACTATTCCGGAGTGTTCGTTGCATTAAACTGGTTATATTTACGCATCGGTGCGCGTATAACTTTCCAGAAAGCGATTTAGAGCCCGAAATTGAACAAGAATTGATATGTGCAAATGATACACATATTTATACAAATCCCAAGTATAAATATAATATTTTATTGGTTTGGTCTTTGTTTGATGGTTGGAGTGACACAGGTGTCACACCATTTGCGAATATAAAAACATAGAAGGTTATTTAGAAACTTATTTTAGGTATGTTAATACTTCCAGTTCTTTTATAATTAAGGTTTTTCGATTTTTCGAAAAATTAGTCCCTTGAATTCAATGTCTGACTTCATTAGGGTTTATTACACGTGTCAATACATTATAGGACGTGAAATTTCGAGGTGTTACACCGCCAAACCCAAGAATTGGAGGATTTCCGTTGGTGTACGGGGCGCAGGCCAGTTCTTGATCGAGTCAACCTTGGATGGATCAACATGAATCCCATCCTTGTTTACCACGTGGCCTAGGAGATGGACTTCACGAAGCCAAAAGTCGCATTTCGAAAACTTAGCATACAGCTGCTCTGCTCGAAGAAGCTCCAAAATAAGTCGCAGATGTTGCTCATGTTCCTCCTGACTCTTAGAATAGATCATGATGTCGTCGATGAAAACAATGACAAACTTATCCAGGTAAGGTTTGCATACTCGGTTCATGAGATCCATGAAGACCGCAGGTGCGTTTGTCAATCCAAAAGGCATAACCAGAAACTCGTAATGCCCATAACGAGTCCTGAATGTTGTTTTAGAGATATCCTCATCTCGGACTCTCAGTTGATGGTAGCATGACCTCAGGTCAATCTTAAAGTAGAAACTCGACCCTTGCAACTGGTCGAATAAGTCATCAATGCGTGGGAGAGGATAACGATTCTTCACGGTCACCTTGTTGAGTTCGCGGTAGTCAATACACATTCTGAAGGTACCGTCTTTCTTCTTCACAAATAACACTGGTGCTCCCCAGGGCGATGAGCTAGGACGTATGAAACCCTTTTCCAAGAGTTCTTGTAACTGTGCGGATAGTTCTTCCAGTTCTGATGGGGCTAGACGATAGGGTGCACGAGCTATTGGTGCTGCTCCAGGAGCTAGCTCGATTTGAAACTCGACTTGACGATGAGGCGGAAGACCAGGTAGTTCCTCAGGAAATACCTCAGGATAGTCGCGTACAATCGGAATATCTTCTATCTTCTTCTCTTTCTTTGAGGTGTCAGTGACGAGGGCTAAAATAGCAGTGTGGCCCTGATGTAGGGTAAAATATACATATTTGTCCCGTGTAAATTGTATAATTTTTGTATAAGTTTTATTTGTTTTTTATTTAGTTTTAGTGCTATATTATATTATTTTGTGTTTTGTCAGGTCCTGGTGCAAATGGAGCGAAAACGAGTAATATGGAAATGACCTGCCAGTTGGGCAGAGTAGAATGCCAGTGACCGGAGTAAAATTGGCGCTATTTTCTGTGAGTGGGCCGAAGCCACTATCTCTACTTTTTGAGTTAGAAAGCCGACAAAAAAATTATATATTTGGATCGAGAGAAAAGGCTAGACATCAATATATATTTTTATAATGTGAGTCCATTTGATTTTGATTATTGATGTTGGACCACATAAAGGCTGGGTTAGTAAGATACACATCATACAACAACCTGCTATTAGAAAAGAGTTTGCATAATATACATATATTATTTTTGAGCGGCTGTTATATTGGAAAAGAAATTGGAGCCGACCTGCTGACTTCGGAAACCCAAATATATACGAGAAATTGGGGATGTTGGCCATTATTTTATTTTTGTTGGGCTGAAGCCCATTTAATTGGGTTGGCAGCAACATCAACGAGAGATATTAAGAAGGGGGTGGACGGCAATTAGTAAAGAGGAAGCATAGGGGCCCAGTTGGTGAATTTGAAAAGGTGATTGTAGTATATACGAAACCTATCGAGTGGAAGGCGGTGGATTAAAAATATAAAAGGATAGAGCCGCACATTATAAAGGGGAGGATATATCAGACGCACGAATTCTGGACGAACGAAGTCAGCCAGGGTACACGACTTGGGGACGAACATCAAACGAAACTTGGAGTTCTTGGACGGCTGTTTGGAGCGATTTTGAAGCATTCGGAAGGCCAGGAATCATCGGATAACATCTTGGAGCATTCGGGAGTGAAGATTCGGGTTTAATCATCCTTATTCTTTCGTTTTCGTTTGTTTGAACCTTGTTGCATGATGAATTCAGTTTATACATTGATTGATACTTTGTTTTTAGACATGTTTTCCGGCTAAATTCCGCTAACTACCTAGGCTAATGACTATAACTAAATAAAGTTTGAATCTTTACTCGTTTTTGTCGTGGTTGTGGGTATTTCTTGTACTGTAAAAGCTTCGGGATTTTACCTTGGTGCATATGTGTGTTTGACTATTGTTTTATTATTGTTTACTGCTTCGTTCGATTCTTGGTGACGGTCTTTATCACGGAATAGAGTCGGGCTAGGGTTTTAGGTTTTGGTGAGTGTCCATATCACATAATAAATCTTTGATCCTTTAGGGTGAAAACGCGTAAGTAACCTTAGAAGTAGTAATCGGTAATTAAATAAAATCAAGTGTTCTGCTAGACTCGTCGCTGAAAGGCTCGAGGTTATTAATAGGTCTAGGTTTGGTTATAAGTCCTTAACATTCCATAGTCTATTAAACCAAGATTAAAACCCGTTGTCGCTTTAGACGTTCGCGCTGAAAGGTAGAGCGTCTTATATAGGCACTTTCAAGAAACTAGAGGACGGAAAAGAAATCTAGAAAACCGGTGAGCGTAACATCCTAGGTAGTGCCACAAGAATCGCCTTGAGAGTATTTGAGGGGCTTAGTGGTGTCTTAATAGGTTTAGTATTCCAAGATCCCGGTTCCACACCACAAAATTATCGAGTAGAGATCCATTCTGAGTTTAGTTTACGTCTAGCCTAGGTAGTCTCCATCCATCACTGGTCACAGTCTTCGTTCGAGTTCGTCTTAGTCATTTAGTTCACTTAGTCATTCATTACTTGCATTCTTAGGTTTTTTAGAAACCCCCCCCATCAATAAACAAATAGTTAAATCGTGTCAGTCTAAGTCTAGAATTGAGTCATTAGCGTAATCAATAGAGTCTCTTGGGTTCGATACTCGGACTTCCTTAGGTTATACTACAGTGATCGGTACACTTGCCGGTCGTGTGGTTTAGGGTTTAGAGAGTCTTAGTTTTATAAATTTAAAACTTAGAGAGTCTAGTTTAGGGTAATTTTAGTTGTTTTTAATTAACCCATCTTTAGCACATCAAGTGTTTGGCGCCGCTGCCGGGGACTCTTGGCGATTGCGTTCATTGGCTTTGATTAGACTTAATTGAAAATCTGTGCTACTTGTATAGTTGTGTAATTTTTTTAGTTAGTTTTCTTTTATTCTCTCTACCTTGTTTTGCTCTTTCTACTCTCTTAATGGCAGGTGATCCTATTGACGTAGATATCTCTGATGATGAGTCTTATCCCACTGAACCGATATGGGATTTGTCAGATGAAGAGGATGAGGGAAGTGAAGATGAGCTGTTTTGGGAGAGAGAATTTGCGGATGAGTTAGAGTGTTTGTCGGTAGATGAAGAAGGAGGTACATTTGATCCGGAGGGGGACCTTGCATATTTAGAAGCTTTACGTGCAAGAAACCCAATGACGGACAGCAAAAAAGAAGAAGTGGTGGTGGAAGAGGAAGAACACCACAGCTGGCCCGTGGTACTGATAACGAAGGCAATTAAAAGTTCAAAACCACGGGAGAAGGCAATGAGAAGAACACCTGGGATCGTGATTCGGTGGCTACTGCCAGGTAAGTTCAATTTTTTGTATTCTAACCCATTAAAAATTTTAAAGTCATTTTATAATTCCACCGTTAAATTTTTAAATGTTTATGAGAAATGGGTGGAATTAAATGGGTTGGACCGGGTTCAAGTTAAGGAAAAGCCTCCTGATTAAATTCAAGCGTGGGGAGGTTTTGTAGAGTTTGTATAGAGTCATAGTTTTTGTATATTGAGTCTTAGTTAGTAATTTTTGAGTCGTTTTGTTTAGAGTCGGTACTGCTTTGGTTTTTGTTTGTTTTTGTTATGCAGGTTTGAATTGTACCACCCGTACTCAATCTCCATTCGGGTGATTTTGGAGCTGCTGTTCATATATCAACCATTTTACCAAGCATGTCAGTCAGTGTCAAAGCCGATCGCGACCGAAATGCTATACGATCGTGCTGGATTGGACGAAAGTTTGTGAAGCTTATGCGTTATATTACCAGCTAAGTCCTTTCCAATTTGCCCTTCGTTTTTTATTTCTTATTTATTTTTAGTCTTTTGAGTCGGTTTCCATCCTACATTGAGGGCAATGTAGAGTTTAAGTGTGGGGATGGGAAACTATCGTTTAGGTCTTAGTTAGTGAGTCTTGAGTCAATAATATGGAAAATACAAAAATAATTAAAAAAATGAAAAAATCCAAAAAAATTGAAAAATTAGAAAAATGTCCTTTGAAATAAAGAAGTTTGCAAAATTAATACGGAAAATGATAGAAAAGATGAGTTTTTATTCGGGTTCAAATAATAATAATATGAGATTATAATAAATCGAGCTTGCGTCTAGTTAGGGATATGTGGATAGGCCCGGGTTTGGTTTTAAGTCCCTTTGAGCAAATATACCTTAATTGTCGGTCTGCTAGTGGGTTTTCGCCTGGGAAATATGGGAAATTAAAACTGCCAATAAGAGTATAAGGGGCACCGTTATAAGTTAAAACCGTTAGAGTTTGTGATCTTGCGAAAAAAAAAATAATAGAATAAAAAGTGAGCTAGAAACTAAATGAAAGTAACACAGGTCTATGTAATCCGAGTTGGGGATAGCGACTCTACAGCCGGAATGCCTCTGGGATGTGTGAAATCGAATTGCCGATTAAAAGTACCGAAACCTAAGTAATCTGTGGTTGGGGATAGCGACTCTACAGCCGGAATACCTCTTGGTTAGGGAAAGCATCGTCTAGACTCACGAGAAAAAAAAAAAAAAAAAAAAAGCAAAAAGCAAAGCAAAGCAAAAATAGAAAAAAAAAGAAGAAAAAAAAAAGTTGATTGTAAACTCTCTTGGTTTTGATATAAGACGGTTAGGAATTGGTCCAGTGATCGTTCTTTTAGTCCTATAAGCTTGAGGTGGGAGTAGATGGACCGTAAATTCTAGTGTGAGACCCTAGGTGGATTGACCGCACTTAAATTAAATTCACATGATAAGGGCTTAGGATTAGATTCGGGTTTAAGAGGACCAGTATATTCGCAATCGCGGCTAACACAAGCTTTGATTTTAACAAGTATAAATAAGTTTTTGACCCGAGTAATTATTTGTCTCTGATTCCGTTTGCATAATTCTTTTTCGGGGACGAAAAAAGGTTAAGTGCGGGGATATTTGATGTAGGGTAAAATATACATATTTGTCCCGTGTAAATTGTATAATTTTTGTATAAGTTTTATTTGTTTTTTATTTAGTTTTAGTGCTATATTATATTATTTTGTGTTTTGTCAGGTCCTGGTGCAAATGGAGCGAAAACGAGTAATATGAAAATGACCTGCCAGTTGGGCAGAGTAGAATGCCAGTGACCGGAGTAAAATTGGCGCTATTTTCTGTGAGTGGGCCGAAGCCACTATCTCTACTTTTTGAGTTAGAAAGCCGACAAAAAAATTATATATTTGGATCGAGAGAAAAGGCTAGACATCAATATATATTTTTATAATGTGAGTCCATTTGATTTTGATTATTGATGTTGGACCACATAAAGGCTGGGTTAGTAAGATACACATCATACAACAACCTGCTATTAGAAAAGAGTTTGCATAATATACATATATTATTTTTGAGCGGCTGTTATATTGGAAAAGAAATTGGAGCCGACCTGCTGACTTCGGAAACCCAAATATATACGAGAAATTGGGGATGCTGGCCATTATTTTATTTTTGTTGGGCTGAAGCCCATTTAATTGGGTTGGCAGCAACATCAACGAGAGATATTAAGAAGGGGGTGGACGGCAATTAGTAAAGAGGAAGCATAGGGGCCCAGTTGGTGAATTTGAAAAGGTGATCTATTATATATAATAAATGAAAGTTATTTGGGTCACGTGTCACTTGATTAGGGCATCCTCAGTTCTCTTTTCCCGCCCAACAGTGCCATCCCCTTTTCCTTATATAATCTCTCTTCTCACTTCTCACTTCTCATCTTTGTTTACAAACCTTGGGTTCTTTCTCTCTCTATATTCAGGCGATTCAAATTCAAATTTCACAAACCCTGCAAATTATTGAGATAATTCTTTCCATCCAAACCTTAATCTTCTTCAGACGCCACCATAAAATCTTCTTTTGTTCATCGATTACTTCATCAAAAGGTTTGTTCTTTTTTTTAGTTGAAATACTTTCATGATTTCCTCTTATTTACACTAATCCTAATTTCTACTCGTAATCTAATCATATGGTTCCAGGGTTGTTGTCATCAGAGTTGAAATCCGCTTAGCTGCGGATAAGAGAACTGCCATAAGCTGGTATGTTTGAATATGTTTTGAAATTAGCGTTTTTTTCTAGATGGTGATGATATGAGTATAACATCTGTTGATTATTGATGTTTGAGTATGTTCAGCCATTATTCTTTCTGAAATTAGAGTTTCATTGGTATTATCTGTTTGTAACAGCAGTGGTTCAGCATCTACAGTGGATTCAATATCAGGTGTTTGCTATTATTGTTTGATGTTGTTTGCTATTATTGTCTGATGTTGTTTGCTATTGTTGTTTGTTGTTGTTTGCTATTGTTGTTTGCAGTTGAAGATATCTTAATTAAGGTAATAATTGTATTACATCCTGTTGAAAATTAGAATTGATAAATTTAGGGAAAGTGAGGTTGAAAGTTAATAACCCAACAGTGGAGCATTTCATTCTACAGGTTCCATAAATTAAGGGTATTCTCATATAATGATGATGATTGTTCCACGGTTGTTTCCAGTATTATTGTTTCAACATCGTTTAAAGTATGTGTTTTTTGCTACTCTGATTTTCAATTTTGAGTTTTTTATTTTGAAGTGATATACTCTAATTCTCGGTTTATATTTCAGTCTAATCACAGTTGTTTGAAATTCATACAATCTGCTGCGGGTTATTATAGGTTTGTATTCAAAGAAGCATAAAGTTTAATTAAACACAAAGAAAGATTATTAAATTTATAGTTTACTTGCTTATGTCTAAATGATGATGATGATTATAATTCACTTGTGCAGAAGATGATGATGGAGAATCCACAGTAGTTCCTACTAAACGCAAGAAAGGATCTGCTATTGTTGTAAGATAAGATTTTATGTTACTAGAGAGTCTAGAGTAATGGTGTTTCCTACCTTTTTTGTATTAAAAAAAGCATAAAGTTTGTTTTAAAGGAGCTCTTTATGAACAAAGACTGATGAGGCCTATCCACTGTTGAAGACAAGGTCCTGTTAAAGACAACCACTTTATGTACCTAGAGTTTGATTAATTAAAGGAAAACGACTGTTTAGTATCAGCAGTGGTTCAGCATCTACAACGGATTCAAATTTAGTATTTAATTATCAGTGGTTCTTGTGTAACTTTAGTATTTCATTATGAGTTTGTTTCATGTTGTAAGAATCAGTGAATTCTCAGATAATAGATTGCTTTGCCGGATTAGATTATGTGTTAAATTATAGTTCTTTAAGTGATTGTTTTGTTTTCTTGAATTCTATGTAATTTTGTAAAGAAGTACAATAACAAACAGTGGTTTTAACATCTGTTTGCAATTTGGTCAATAGTTAATGGAAACCCCTGTTAGGTTGAACAGTAGATGTTATTAACTTAAACATCTGTTCAGGAAAACGACTGTTTGCACTTTATGTACCTAGAGTTTGATTAATCAAAGGAAAACGACTGTTTAGTATCAGCAGTGGTTCAGCATCTACAACGGATTCAAATTTAGTATTTAATTATCAGTGGTTCTTGTGTAACTTTAGTATTTCATTATGAGTTTGTTTCATGTTGTAACAATCAGTGAATTCTTAGATAATAGATTGCTTTGCCCGATTAGATTATGTGTTAAATTATAGTTCTTTAAGTGTTTGTTTCGTTTTCTTGAATTTTATGTAATTTTGTAAAGAAGTACAATAACAAACAGTGGTTTTAACATCTGTTTGCAATTTAGTCAATAGTTAATGGAAACCCCTGTTCAGGGTTAAACAGATGTTTGGGCTTTAACAGATGTTTGGCTCTAAACCAAACATCAGTTTAAGGTCAACATCTATTTGAGTACTGGTCCTGTTGTGAAATTTGTTTGACCCAACAGTGGTTTTAAACATCTCTTTATGTGCAAACACCTGTTTATGGTCAAACTTCTGTTTATGGGCAAAATTCTGTTTAAGGCGAAACATATGTTTCTTCAAAATCTGTTGACCATTGACTGACCAAACATCAGTGTTTAAAAAACTGTTGGGTATCCACTGATAGGAAAAATAGCCACTGCTCACTTTTTTTATTGTTGGCATCTATTGATATTGACCATTAGTTGTTTTCCTAAAAAACAGCCACTGCTCACTTTTTTGTTATTGATGGTGTTAATTAGTGATAGATTGAAATTATCAAATAAAAACTAGAATAACAATGAAATTACCATTTTACCTCATCTTTACATACCAATGAGGTAAGATTTCCTCCAACATTGTTTTGATCATACAATTTAAAAAATTCTTTATAACTATTTGTTGGAAATCAAATCAGTAATTAATGCTAATTTCTTGAGCTTTGGACATTTAAAACATGCAAAATGTGAATTTCAAACTCACGGTTTAAAAATTAGAAAAGTCATCATGACAATGACAGTTGCTTTCAAATCATCATCAGTAATTACTGATAATATCAGTAATTACAGAAAAGTCATAATGACAATTGACGTTCGGTATCTACTGATAGGAAAAAATAGCCACTGGTCACTTTTTTATTCTTGACATCCATTGATATTTACCATCCATGGTGTTAATTAGTGATATATTGAAATTATCAAATAAAAACTAGAATTAAAATGAAATTACCATTTTACCTAATCGTTACATTGCAATGAGATAAGAGTTCCTCCAATATTGTTTTCCTGATGAAATTTAATGATAAATTAAAAAAAAAATAAAAAATACTTGATGGGTATTTGTTGCAAATCAAATCAATAATTAATGGTAATTTCTTCAGCTTTGGACTTTTAAAATATGCAAAATATGAATTTCAAATTAAATTTATGCAAGATGGTAATTTAGAATTGACGTTCTCTTTTTTTTTCCTACTTTGCATATGATTAGTAATATTTATTTACTTTAATAAGGAGGGATATAAAGATATACACTACTTACCTTTCAGTTCCCAATAAACATCATCACAATTGCGGTCAAATCAAATCAGTAATTACTAATAATATCAGTAATTTTGAAACTCAAAATTCAAACCATATATATTTTTATCCTTAATCCTTAATGTTAAATTAAAAAATAAAAAAAATACTTTTTGACTATTTGTTGCAAATCTAATCAATAATAATTAATTGTAATTTCTTGAGCTTTGGACTTTTTAAATATGCAAAACTAGAATTTCAAACTGACGGTTATTATCTCTCAGTAATTTTGAAATTTGGAAATAAAAAATATGTAAAAGGTAATTTAAAATTGACGTTCTCTTTTTTTTTTTTCCTACTTTGCATATTTCAGTTCCCAAAAAACATCATAACAATTGCTTTCAAATCAAATCAGTAATTACTAATTAATATTAGTAATTTTGAAATTCAAATTTCAAACCATATATATTTTTATTATTCTATAAATAAGATACAATTACCTGGTTTCACATTCAAATCTCGCTCGCTCATATATGTGACCGTATCTTTCTCTCTCAAATGCATCTTTCTTGTGATTTAGCAGCTAATTTCCCATTACACTTCTTTGTTCGAATGTTTGTTGATAATGTTTACATGTTATCGTTCCTGTATCATTGTTCCAACATCGTTATTTCAATGTAAATTCGCATCCCACATCAACCTTTCAATATCGATGCTGTAATATCATTGTTACAACATCGTGAAAAGTTGCATGTGTTACCTTTTTTGATGGCAGAGATGCAACTTTAAAGTTACATGTGCCATTTTTTTTATTTCCGTTAAATTCAAAGTCACGTTTTCTTGCTCCAGGAAGATTTTCTTCTTTTAAAGAAAGTATACATTCGTCCAAAGCTCGTGAAAACTCAGATGTGCAATAAAAATGAAAAAGACACGTTTGAATTTTAGATTAGTTTCTTATTCTTATTTGTGTTGTCAGTAATATGGAGTGTGGTGATAGAGACGTGCAGTTTATGGCGATGCTGAAGGACATACATCAAGAGGTTCAGCAATAGATGTAGTGGAAACTAAAGTTTATTAGTTCTTGCTGTTATTCTTAGATTTGAACTTGAATATTGTTCAGTATGTCATGTAATTATTGGACTTTTAGTTTCAAGGTCCTGAATAAATGATTAAATATAATTTTATGAATCTTTGTTGTGTTTTATTTTTACTTATTATTTATTGTTTCAGTAATATTTAGATTATGTTGATGTTGAATTGTGTCTGTAGATCTGTTTGGTAAGTCAACAGAGGATTAATAGTGTCAAGGATTTGTTTAATGGTCCAACTCTGAAAGGGTGGTGTGGTTATAACAGCTGATCATGCTAAGGACTGTTATAATTAATTCCTGCTCCATATAAAGACTGATGGGCTTATTGTCTCATGAGGGCTATGCACTGTTGAAGGCAAAGTCCTGTTAAAGACTAGCAGTTATGGTGTAGTTATAACAGCTTCTACAGCGGATTCAACTTTAGTATTTATGTATCAGTTTTTGAATTACTAGGGTACTCATGTTTTAATTGAGTATTAAACGAAAATGAGTTGCCTTAGCAAAAAGTTTTCATCATCTGGGGTACTAAACCACCGTCTTTCAAAATTGACATGTGGCAAAACCTTGAATGAAAATTCTCAAAACTGTTGCTGGAATACTTGTCCTTCAGATCTGTACCATTTACCCTAACCACTGTTTTGTTCCAACGTCTGATCTCTAAACACTGTCCACTGCTGAAAGTTAACCACTGATCCCTCATTTTCTTGACAAGCACTGATGTTAAAAATCAGTGTCCTATCCACTGATATGCTATCCACTGATAGTAAAAATCATCCACTGCCCACAATTTTTACCGTTGTAACCACTGATGCTTGATACGTCAGTGGCCCTTAAAACAACTGTTTTCCATCCTTCATCCATTTCATCAGTGTTTGACACGTGGTCAGTCTTTAGCCTTCAGATCATAATAACCGCTGCCACATCAGCGATCATTTTTTCCGCAGCTAAAACCCTGCCCTAAACCCCAAACAGGGTTTTACACTGTCGAATTGAATTCCAAAATTCTCTTCTCATAGCAGTTTCCAACCCTTATTCTCAAAATCTCCAAAATCCTTCTTCGTTCTTCTCCGCAAAAATGACAAAATCAAAGTCAAAATCAAAATCAAAACCTAAATCACCACCACCTTCAAATGAAGTCGCTCAAACGGCCGAAGAATCCAATGAGATACCATACAAACAATCTCACAACTATTTGGGTTTACTCACAAAACCCACAAACAATCATACCTTCGATTCCATTCTCGACACCATATCTACATCAAAGTACAAAACTTTGTTGACAGTAGACGCCCCCATATATCTGCAAACCCAGAGAGAGTTCTGGAAAAATGCTACGCTTGAAAAACAAGATGATAAAGTAGTAGCCATTAACTCCTCGATACAGGGTACTGCGGTTCAAATCACTCCGCAATCATTATCAGAAATCTTCAAACTCGATGATCAGAAAGGTAAAGCTTCTTTTGACAAAAACGAGTTAAAAGCTGTTTTTCTGAAAAGGGGCTATGCAGAACAGTCAAAGGTAGATACCCTACAAAAGGGTTATTTTCCATCTGCACCCATATTTTTATTTCACACACTTCTGATGTGTGCTTCGAATAAAACAACATCTTTTAACGAAATACCATTAAAAATTCAATGGCTGGGTTACGCTATTTTGAATAATAAAGACTACAACTACTCCCAGGAGATTTTCAATGACATGGTGAAAAACGTTGAAAGTAAAGCATTTTTGTTGTTTCCAAGATTTTTGAGTTATTATTTTATACAAAAATTTGATAAGAAAAATGAAAATTTGCTTAAACAATGTGTCTATTTTCAAATAAAAAGCTTGACACCTGAAACATTCACTAGAATGTTGGCACCAATAAAAACAAAAGCAGGGGTACCTGAGCAGATTTTAGCGGTTACAACTGCTCCTCAGGTATCAGCTGCTGAGCCCACTGCTCCAGGTGATCAAAGCAACACAACCACTGCTTTGAAACCCACACCTGATATCACCAAAAAGACCAAAAGGAAAACATCCAGAAAACCCACCAAACCCAAAACAAAGGCAACTCTGGAAGATGAGATCCCAGAGGAAATGCCTGTGACAACACAAAAGTCACCACAAACCACTGCTGCTACTTCCTCACAGCAGTTGGAAGAAAGATCTCAACCCATGCCTGAAACTCCTCCTGCATCCTCACAAAAGGATCAGGTTGTAATCACAGGGACACCAAATTATGAAGCTCCAGATCCACTTGGCTCTATCTTCCACAGTCCTGATCCCAAGGACATGTCTCTTTCAACACCTATACCCTCACCAATCATAATGCCACAATCCATGCTACCCTTGTTGCATGCAGCTGCTATAGCTCAGACACAAACCAGTTCCTCTCTATCACCTATCACTGAGAGTATACCCCCACAAGAGACTGGGTGTGATGCTACTACTTCTGCTTTCCCAGCAACAATTGAGGAGGTTACACCCCCTGAGTTACAAGTAACTCTCGGTGGTAGTTCAAGTGGAGCAGCAACTACAACCGGTGGATCAACAGATCTTCAGTTGGACAGTTGTTTCATAAGTAAGACTCCCTTGAAGGCAATTTCTTCCATGGCAACTTCGGTAACCACCAGTGAGTTGGATCTAACCACTGGTACCATCAAAGGTTTATCGAGTGCTGAAGAAAGAAGTCCCCAGTACCAAGAACAAGGGGCATCAATGGGTGATTTTTGGAACTCTGTTCCTAAGTCACACATTGATATAACCACTGTTGGTGGGGATTCAGATGATCCTACTAAAGTAGGTGATGATTCAAAATATCAGGAATTGACGAACAGAGTTGACAAACTTGAAGATTCAGTTGCTGAAATAAAGGAGATGGTGCAAGAGATTTTAAAAGCTCAAAAAGCACAGTCTACTGCTGCCCCACCACAACCATCTGTTCCTACTCAAGCATCTGCACAACATGCAGTTGCTGCAAATGAGCTCTGGAATATCTTTCAATCCATGCTTGAAAAACAGCAACAAATGGCTGATCAAAACTGTGACACCTGTGCACTTCAACTATCAAACAAATGCCAAACCAATGAAATATTGTATTTCATACTTGGGATTTGTAAAAATATGTGTATCGTTTACACATATCAACTCTTGTTCGATTTCAAGCTTTAAATCGCTTTCTAGAGGGTTATACGCGCACTGATGCGGAAATATAACCAATTTAATGCAACGAACACTCCGGAATAGTGAAATAGGCTTAACATACCTTAAGTAACCTTTACATAACTTAGAAATAAGTTTTGAAGGCTTTGGTATGGCAAAATTTAGTTTATTCGCTTACAGGGACTAAACTTGACAAACTGCGAAAGTATGCCAATTTGAACTGTAACAGACATTTTGGAACATGACCATAAGTTAAACATACCATAAATATCCTTTACATAGCTTAGAAATAGGCTTTGAGGGGTTCGATGTGCTAAAATAAACTTTTGGGTCATTCAGGGACTAAAAGTGTCAAAAAGTGCACAAGTTTGCACTTTTACGCATAACTTACGTTCTGAATACATCCGGACATCCAAAAATTTATGTAAGCACTAAAATATTTTATTTTAGTGTTTGGCATAAGAAAAATCCATTCGTCACGCATTTTGGATCGTTTTTCGCGCTTATGCGCATTTCCGTCGTAATTAGCCGAACAACGCAACCGTACGGCTAAACGAACCGACATCCGAGATATTTTTGAGAACATTTTAAGTTCCCTCTACTTTAACTTCATTTTAGAGCTTTTAAATGGGGTTAACGGGCCTTAAACGCGTCGGAAAAGGCCTTATTACACTACAGGGACCAAATCTGCCATTTTTGAAACTTTCTGTGCAGAAACATTGAATCTGGCCTATACCACCTTTGCACATGGTTTTGGGCAATACTATGGGCTGTTTTGATGTGCACATGGTATTACAATACCATGGGTGCAAGTGTATGGCCAAGATTGAAGCACTTTTTCCAAGAAACGATCCTAACGGTTCGGGAAATCCTATAAATACCCCATGCCTTCATTTGCAAAACCCACAAGAATTTTGATTTGAGAAACTCTAAGTTGAAACCATTGTTTCATACCTGAGTTACTTGAATCGAAATTAGCATTCGGGGACCCTTCGTAAGTATTCTTTCGTTCTTTTATTGCTTTTCGAGTCTTTTCGAGTCTGAAAGTCAAACTTTGTTTGACTTTCTGCGTTGACCAGTTTATGGTCAATGAGAAGTTCGTTTGAACTTCGCAACGTGAGTGTAATCACGTTGGTTATAGTCCCTTGGGACTATGCCTACTGATTACCACGTTGTCTAGGGTCGTAGGGTAAGCGATCTGATAAATCGCTTATACCTTCGAACCCGACCCATTTGGTCGATCATTAGGATCCGACCAAATACATTAGGTGACCATAGTAGGTAGGGAATAACCTTCCGAGGTTATACCCTACGGTCACATCGTTTGAGTAGTTGTATGATAGGTAGTTTATATGCCTTAGGTAAATTACCAAAATGCCCTTTTTACGCCAAAATTCATTTTAAGCATATGTAACATAACTTTTGGTATCTAAACTGATTTGGTAACAATATTAGATGTGTTAAGGCATATTTTACTTGTCATAGGACTAGTTAGGCGTTCCGAACGCGTTTCACGCGAACGACGCATTAAAGTAGCATAAACTACCTAAACGGGTCGTAATGGGTAGTAAGCACTTATGTTAGGTTTCTTTTAGTATGTAGGCTTTGTTAAACCATATTACACGAGTCTCCATACTCGTTTGGTTTACGAACCCTCATTCTATCTAAATCCTCCGATTTAGGTCCGGTTTATTAACATAGTTACCTATATTAGGTGCCGTTTGATTCTGAGATCTCTAGCATTGTTTGGTTGTTACTCAAGGACTACTAAGCAATCTCAAGTGAGTACATAGACCCCTCTTTTACTGTTTTCCAAACTGTTTTGGGGTGAAACACATGTGCCTACTTGTTACTTTCATGCTTTCCATGCTTTCACATCATATACCTGCTATGTTCGTTAGTACATTATAGTACATGATTTTCATTGTGTTCATGCTATGTATGCCCATTGTGTGCGTACTTAGTACATCGTTTTATATTACATTTTATGCTATGTATGTCCATTTAGTTCATACTTAGTACATTGTTTTACATTACACTTATGCTATGTATGTCCATTGTGTGCATGCTTAGTACATTGTTTTACATTACATTTCTGTTGCATATGCTCATCCAGCATGTGAATACATTATACTGCATTTTGAACCGTTGTAATCATTTGACTATGTGAACCGTTTGTATCTGTGAACCGTTTGTATCTGTGAACCGTTTGTATCTGTGAACCGTGTGAACCGTATTTAACCATACATAAACATTTCTACAAT
The DNA here is from genome assembly GCA_030545235.1 of Helianthus tuberosus. Taxonomy (NCBI): domain Eukaryota; kingdom Viridiplantae; phylum Streptophyta; class Magnoliopsida; order Asterales; family Asteraceae; genus Helianthus; species Helianthus tuberosus. Next base: position 56,615 of record JARYGA010011942.1, on the reverse strand, counting down.
TGTTAAACATTACTTTGGTGGTTTGGTTTGATTAAGTGATTAAGTAATGATGCGTGTGTAATATGATACAAGCATGGTGGATACGCCGCTGGTACTTCCTATATATAAGTGTTTGTATGGTATTACATATCGTAGCGTTATTTGAATCATTTCAGTTTGAGACATATAACATTTTATACAAATAACATACTTTTCACAAGACATTGATTTACAAACAACTTATCTTATACAAACTCATTTTACAATGGTTATTCATTTAACCATACATTATTCTCTTATTTATACATATCATCTGATCTTATCATTTTTCAAATGATTTACAAAACAAAGCAAATTACAAGGTTCATGACTAAACATTTTCTCAAACATAAGTCATGAAACCTATTTTCACAAAACCTATGTATCTCACAGGCATTTTTATGCTGACGTACCTATTTTCACATGTGTTTTTCAGGAGCTGTTGCATAAGATGATCAAGATACACATAGGCAGACTTGGGCTTTAGTGACAATAAAAGATGCAAGACTAGTTAATTATGTTGTATTTTCCTTGTTTGTTAAGACATTGTAACACTTTTAATCAATAAAACGAAACTTCAATTGCCATGGATTTGAAACAATTAATTCTGTTACAACACTCCCGACATTTCCGCCACGTTTTGTATGTTCTACGTGGTCGGGGTGTGACAGAAAAGATGGTATCAGAGCCGATGGTTATAGGGAATTAGGTTATTAGTAATGCTTTGACCTAGTCTATAACCTTTCTAGGACCCTAACGCGAGTTTACTTGCGTTTAGTCATAAAACAATACCGTCACCTATCCTTAGGCGACGACCACAACAAGAACATAAATTTCAAAACCGCTTTGAAAACTAATCATCTGTTCTAGGATGATTGATTACTAGGTTTTGAACCCTCTATTGTAAGGTTTTGAACCCTCTGTTATAAGGTTTTGAACCCCTTTGAGTTTTCAAAATCTCGTCAAGGTTTTGGGTTTTAAATTATGTGAACACGTGCAAACTGGAAGGGTGAATGCCTGTATTCTGGGTTTTCTGTCTAGGCAAGCACTTCGTATATATCTCATCAGACGCGAGACCAGTTGTGCTTACCTGGGAATTCTTGGGATGAGTGTTCACTTATAGGCGAGCATGTCTTCGCGATACATTATTTTTGATCCATTTACTTTGATTAGTCACCAGGGTCGTTTGTTGCTTTGTAGTAACAAACAAATGACCACTATCCTAGCTTTCATCAGATTTGTTTCATCTCATTCTTTTCGTCAAATTCTCTCACTCGTTTCCTTTCATGTTTCCTCTTTTAGAATGCCTCCTCGACGCGAAAGCCAGACAGCGACTGCCGAATTGGCAGAAATCATTGCGCAGCAAATGGCTGCTCAATTCCCAAACCTCTTTACTCAATGGAATCAAGCCAACAACAACAACAATGGTCCATGCAATTTCAAGAGTTTTAACTCGGCGAAACCACTCGAGTTTAGTGGTTCTGAGGGAGCGACTGGGCTTCTGCAATGGTTCGAGAGCATTGAGAATACTTTCCGCCACGTGCAGTGTCCTGACAATCGCAAGGTCAAGTTTGCTTCGAGTGTGTTCCAGAAGAGGGCCCTTACGTGGTGGAACGGGGTTATGAGAGATCGTGGTGCAGAAGTTGCTCTAGCACAGACATGGGCTGAACTTAGGGCCCTTATGATGAAGGAATTCTGTCCTCGTCACGAGATCAGGGCCTTGGAAAGGGAATTCGACAATCTTGAGCAAGACAGCGGTGAGCATCGAGCCTACACGGATCGATATGAGGAGCTGAGCCTGTTGTGTCCTACTATGGTTACGCCTTTGGATAAGGCAATAGAAAAGTACATTGATGGCCTCCCTGACTCAATACAAGACATTGTGACTGGCAGCAACCCTACTACAGTTAGACAGGCCATTGAGCTATCTGCAACCTTGACTGAATCAAAGATCAGGAAAGGTAAACTTTTCCGAAAAGGTGACAAGAAACCGGTCGAGGAATCGAAACCAATCGAGGAATCAAAGACCATGGATGAACCGACTGGATCCCCTAAAAAGTCAAAGAAGCGAAAGGCTTCTCAGAACTTCGCCATAGTTACTTACAATGATCAAGCCGTCCCCAACCAACCAGCTCAACCCCCTGCTAGGAAGCCATACAATGGAACTGCACCCTTGTGCAACCAATGTAGCCTCCATCATCATGCCAATGTAAAGTGCCGCAAATGCCAAACTTGTGGGCTTATAGGCCATACAGCAAGAGTCTGCCCAGCTGCAGCTGCACCAAACCAAGCTGGCAACAATACCGCTCAAGGTCGTTTTCTACCAGGTTCTTGCTTCAACTGTGGCGAGATGGGACATTTCCGAAGAAATTGCCCAAAACTTGCTAATGCAAATCCAGCACAGGGATGAGCATCTGACCGAATGGAAGACAACGCTGTTTAGAAATAATCAATCCTTATGTATTATTTTCTTTAGTTGTCAAGGTCCAAGAAACAGTTGTTATCGTTGTTTATAAATAAATCTTTTATATACATTGCAATGTATTTATGTGGTTGCATGTATAAACAACATATCTCTTACAATACCGACAATCAAGGAACCGTATTCCTTAAAGAACAAACTACTCCCAAAATTTTCCCATTCTATGATCTCTTGCATTTCCACGAAATTCCTAAGTACCCGTTTATTCTAAGGAAACGAAGTACAAGGCGCAAGTTACAACACTGGACGAATACCCAAAGTACCACTATAAATCCTTAATAGGGTACTTAAGGGTATTTCCGTAAATCCTAAAATTGTTGTGTTCCTTAATTCGACTATTACGTTTCTTTGAAAACAAAATCTAATTTTTGGGAGATATTCCTATCTCTTCAGATAGATCCCAGAGGACATTGAAGTCCATCGACTGGTTTCCATATCCGTTCTCAATCGATAACAAATTAATAACCAAGTTAAACAACTATGTGATTATGTGCTTATGAACATTACAAGACAAACTGTGCGGACTGTGCAAGGAATTACGTAATTATGGATGCATACATAATTATGGAATTTAGTGCACAGAAACCACAGCGAGCTTTGTCATGTGCCTAAAAGTTAACTCTATTCATCTCCATTTCTGATGAAGCACCCGTTGAAAATGACTCCGTTTGTTCATTTTCGTTTCTGAAGATTGTCCGTTGAGGAAATGAATATCCGTTTGATTATCCTTTTCATTTCCATTTCTGAGGAAGCACCCGTTGAAAATGACTCCGTTTGTTCATTTTCGTTTCTGAAGATTGTCCGTTGAGGAAATGAATATCCGTTTGTTTCTCCTTTTCATTTCCATTTCTGATGAAGCACCCGTTGAAAATGACTCCGTTTGTTCATTTTCGTTTCTGAAGATTGTCCGTTGAGGAAATGAATATCCGTTTGTTTCTCCTTTTCATTTCCATTTCTGAGGAAGCACCCGTTGAAAATGACTCCGTTTGTTCATTTTCGTTTATGAAGATTGTCCGTTGAGGAAATGAATATCTGTTTGTTTCTCCTTTTCATTTCCATTTCTGATGAAGCACCCGTTGAAAATGACTCCGTTTGTTCATTTTCGTTTCTGAAGATTGTCCATTGAGGAAATGAATATCCGTTTGTTTCTCCTTTTCATTTCCATTTCTGATGAAGCACCCGTTGAAAATGACTCCGTTAGTTCATTTTCGTTTCTGAAGATTATCCGTTGAGGAAATGAATATCCGTTTGTTTCTCCTTTTCATTTCCATTTCTGATGAAGCAACCGTTGAAAATGACTCCGTTTGTTCATTTTCGTTTCTGAAGATTTGTCCGTTGAGGAAATGAATATCCGTTTGTTTCTCCTTTTCATTTCCATTTCTGATAAAGCACCCGTTGAAAATGACTCCGTAAGTTCATTTTACGTTTCTGAAGATTTCCCGTTGAGGAAATGAATCCCCGTTTGTTTATTCCTTCATTTCCGCTTCTGAAGAATACTCGTTGAGGAAAATGAATCCGTCTGTTCATTTTCGTTCTGAAGAATGTCCGTTAAGGAAATGACAGGATTATGCCTTACATATCTCTGGTGGTTATTTGACACAAAGTCACAAATAGACTCCTACGAATAAATTTCGGGACGAAATTTCCTAAAGTAGGGGAGACTGTGACACCTGTGTCACTTCAACTATCAAACAAATGCCAAACCAATGAAATATTGTATTTCATACTTGGGATTTGTAAAAATATGTGTATCGTTTACACATATCAACTCTTGTTCGATTTCAAGCTTTAAATCGCTTTCTAGAGGGTTATACGCGCACTGATGCGGAAATATAACCAGTTTAATGCAACGAACACTCCGGAATAGTGAAATAGGCTTAACATACCTTAAGTAACCTTTACATAACTTAGAAATAAGTTTTGAAGGCTTTGGTATGGCAAAATTTAGTTTATTCGCTTACAGGGACTAAACTTGACAAACTGCGAAAGTATGCCAATTTGAACTGTAACAGACATTCTGGAACATGACCATAAGTTAAACATATCATAAATATCCTTTACATAGCTTAGAAATAGGCTTTGAGGGGTTCGATGTGCTAAAATAAACTTTTGGGTCATTCAGGGACTAAAAGTGTCAAAAAGTGCACAAGTTTGCACTTTTACGCATAACTTACGTTCTGAATACATCCGGACATCCAAAAATTTATGTAAGCACTAAAATATTTTATTTTAGTGTTTGGCATAAGAAAAATCCATTCGTCACGCATTTTGGATCGTTTTTCGCGCTTATGCGCATTTCCGTCGTAATTAGCCGAACAACGCAACCGTACGGCTAAACGAACCGACATCCGAGATATTTTTGAGAACATTTTAAGTTCCCTCTACTTTAACTTCATTTTAGAGCTTTGAAATGGGGTTAACGGGCCTTAAACGCGACGGAAAAGGCCTTATTACACTACAGGGACCAAATCTGCCATTTTTGAAACTTTCTGTGCAGAAACATTGAATCTGGCCTATACCACCTTTGCACATGGTTTTGGGCAATACTATGGGCTGTTTTTATGTGCACATGGTATTACAATACCATGGGTGCAAGTGTATGGCCAAGATTGAAGCACTTTTTCCAAGAAACGATCCTAACGGTTCGGGAAATCCTATAAATACCCCATGCCTTCATTTGCAAAACCCACAAGAATTTTGATTTGAGAAACTCTAAGTTGAAACCATTGTTTCATACCTGAGTTACTTGAATCGAAATTAGCATTCGGGGACCCTTCGTAAGTATTCTTTCGTTCTTTTATTGCTTTTCGAGTCTTTTCGAGTCTGAAAGTCAAACTTTGTTTGACTTTCTGCGTTGACCAGTTTATGGTCAATGAGAAGTTCGTTTGAACTTCGCAATGTGAGTGTAATCACGTTGGTTATAGTCCCTTGGGACTATGCCTACTGATTACCACGTTGTCTAGGGTCGTAGGGTAAGCGATCTGATAAATCGCTTATACCTTCGAACCCGACCCATTTGGTCGATCATTAGGATCCGACCAAATACATTAGGTGACCATAGTAGGTAGGGAATAACCTTCCGAGGTTATACCCTACGGTCACATCGTTTGAGTAGTTGTATGATAGGTAGTTTATATGCCTTAGGTAAATTACCAAAATGCCCTTTTTACGCCAAAATTCATTTTAAGCATATGTAACATAACTTTTGGTATCTAAACTGATTTGGTAACAATATTAGATGTGTTAAGGCATATTTTACTTGTCATAGGACTAGTTAGGTGTTCCGAACGCGTTTCACGCGAACGACGCGTTAAAGTAGCATAAACTACCTAAACGGGTCGTAATGGGTAGTAAGCACTTATGTTAGGTTTCTTTTAGTATGTAGGCTTTGTTAAACCATATTACACGAGTCTCCATACTCGTTTGGTTTACGAACCCTCATTCTATCTAAATCCTCCGATTTAGGTCCGGTTTATTAACATAGTTACCTATATTAGGTGCCGTTTGATTCCGAGATCTCTAGCATTGTTTGGTTGTTACTCAAGGACTACTAAGCAATCTCAAGTGAGTACATAGACCCCTCTTTTACTGTTTTCCAAACTGTTTTGGGGTGAAACACATGTGCCTACTTGTTACTTTCATGCTTTCCATGCTTTCACATCATATACCTGCTATGTTCGTTAGTACATTATAGTACATGATTTTCATTGTGTTCATGCTATGTATGCCCATTGTGTGCGTACTTAGTACATCGTTTTATATTACATTTTATGCTATGTATGTCCATTTAGTTCATACTTAGTACATTGTTTTACATTACACTTATGCTATGTATGTCCATTGTGTGCATGCTTAGTACATTGTTTTACATTACATTTCTGTTGCATATGCTCATCCAGCATGTGAATACATTATACTGCATTTTGAACCGTTGTAATCATTTGACTATGTGAACCGTTTGTATCTGTGAACCGTTTGTATCTGTGAACCGTTTGTATCTGTGAACCGTGTGAACCGTATTTAACCATACATAAACATTTCTACAATTGTTAAACATTACTTTGGTGGTTTGGTTTGATTAAGTGATTAAGTAATGATGCGTGTGTAATATGATACAAGCATGGTGGATACGCCGCTGGTACTTCCTATATATAAGTGTTTGTATGGTATTACATATCGTAGCGTTATTTGAATCATTTCAGTTTGAGACATATAACATTTTATACAAATAACATACTTTTCACAAGACATTGATTTACAAACAACTTATCTTATACAAACTCATTTTACAATGGTTATTCATTTAACCATACATTATTCTCTTATTTATACATATCATCTGATCTTATCATTTTTCAAATGATTTACAAAACAAAGCAAATTACAAGGTTCATGACTAAACATTTTCTCAAACATAAGTCATGAAACCTATTTTCACAAAACCTATGTATCTCACAGGCATTTTTATGCTGACGTACCTATTTTCACATGTGTTTTTCAGGAGCTGTTGCATAAGATGATCAAGATACACATAGGCAGACTTGGGCTTTAGTGACAATAAAAGATGCAAGACTAGTTAATTATGTTGTATTTTCCTTGTTTGTTAAGACATTGTAACACTTTTAATCAATAAAACGAAACTTCAATTGCCATGGATTTGAAACAATTAATTCTGTTACAACACTCCCGACATTTCCGCCACGTTTTGTATGTTCTACGTGGTCGGGGTGTGACAAAAACCATGCTACTCATGTACAAATGCTGACCAACATGGTGGAATCAAGGTTCAAAGATACTCAAGCAGATATCAAGGCTATAAAGGCTAGCATTCAAAGTGTCTCTGGCAAAGTTCCTTCTTCCCTATACTTTCTTGATAACCCTCCTTCAGATAATGCCAAAAAGGGGGAGAATATCAAGCTGTTGAGACAAATGAATAAGATGGGAATAGAACATGGCCTTTATATTGAGCCTGAAAAAGAAAAAGAAAAAGAAAAGCAGGTATCAAAACCTGTTAGTCAAATAGCTGATACAGCAGTAGTTACAAAAACTGCTGTCAGTAGCCAAACAGCTGCCATGTCATCAACACACACATCTTCAACACACACCACTCTACCACACACCACTGCAACTACTGCTCTACCACCATCATCTACAATCACACCATCACCACTGCCTCCTGTCATAAAACAGAAGACAACAGATGTTACAACATCTGTTGTAATGACAGCAGTGGTTGAGGCACCAGTTGTTTCAACAGTTGTTTGTCAGATACTCCCCATGATTCAAACCACTGATTCACCCAAAACATCATCTGCCCCTTCTTCATTAAAAAGGAGAAGGAATCTCATATCAGATGATGATTCACCACCACCATCACCACCATCAAAAACTACCTCACCACTTCCATCCCCTGCTCAAAAGCAGAAGACAACTGCTGACATATCAGCAGTTGTAATGACAACATATGTTCAGACACCAGTTGTTTCAACAACTGTTAGTCAATCATCCACCACTGCTCTCACCTTCTCTACATCACAACCAAAGCTCTTCAACAGAAAAAGAAAGCCAATCTCTGCCGATGAGGGTATACACGATCCTAATGCTGCACAACATCCACTGGAACTTGAAGCTATCAAAAATGAGATGAGGCAATTCTATACAGAAGAAGATCCTTCAAAAAGAAGATTCTCCTCACTCATAGGCTACATGCCACCAGATGATATGGATGATTACCTCAAAGTCAAGGCAAGGCAAGCTAAACTAAGAGCTAAAGTTGAGAGTGAACGTGAACGTTTAAGCGAAGATGGCATTGCTAAAAGACTGGAGTTCTACTTCACAAAAGTAAAGCAGATAGAAGAGTTTGCACAAGACCTAAACAAAGAAAAGGCTGATCAAAGGAAAAAGTTAATAAAACAATATCTAGCCTACATCATGAAAGAGAAATTCTATCCTGCTGAAGAACAACAGTTCAAAGAATGGCCAATAATCGCTCTAAAGCATGAGGCCGAAAGGATTGAGAAAATCAAGAATGATCCTACAAAGAAGAAGAATGCTCCAAACTGGAGCAAATACAAAAGGCTCATTGCTGACCTAACTGCTGAGTATAAGAGAAAGAAAAAGGAGCTGGTGGATGCAAAAATGGATACTGCTGAAGCCATATCAAAATGGTCAAAACAGCAGACTGATGAAGCCTATGAAAGGCTGAAGAAAAGAAAGATAACTGTATCAAGCACCTCAAAGAAGCATGAACAAAGAATGAAGCTTGAACAGCAGATAGAAAACCTCAATACACTGTTCCGGTCTACTTTTGTGACAAATCAAGAAGAAAAATAACAGTTGACCAGTGAAGAGGTGAAAGAAAAGGAGGTTGAGTACTTCACAGAATCCATCATGAAAATGGGTCTAAAAGAAGAAAACTCAGAAAAACTTCAAAACCTTTTTAAAAGGATGTTAACCAAACCTGCATCACCAAACACTTCAACAGACATGACAGACATTGAAAGGCAGGAGCTGATTGAAAGAGAAACTGCAGAAGATATAGCTGCAGCAAATGATGTCATAGAAATGGCTTTCAAAAGAATGTCTGAAAGTCTGCAAGTCTTCTCAAGTCCAATATCTCAAAGCTCATCATCAAATAAATCTCTCCCAAGAAATCCATTGGGTTTAAAAGTACTAAAGTGGCTCTCTGATCAAAAGACCCACGTATTGACTCTGGTCAGATCCAATGGAGAGGTGAAGTATATATCAAGGAAAGAAGCACTAGGCCTTAGTGTTCAAGATTTGCAGGATCTCCTTGAACTTACACTGTGCCGGGATGAAGATGATACAAGCTCCAAAGCATTTGAAGAAGAATTTAAAAGAAAAGCAAGGGAACTTTTGATGAGTAATAAAGATCCAGAATAATGACAGGTTTTTGGCATTATCTGTTCCAGGGGGGAGATTGTTGGGATTGAACCCTACCAGAGGAACAGATAATGTAAAGCCAAAACCTGGTCACAACAGTGGATCCACAATAAGCAGCGGTTTACATTAAGCTTCCCCCTTGAAAATGATTTATAACAACTGATGGTCTTGCATCCACTGACCGGATACAACTGCTGCTGTTCTGCATAACTACTGATGAAGCTTAGAAGACTGCTGGACACTAAGCACTGCTGGTACAATCTGCTGATGACAAAGCTCTGCCCAATCAAGGACTGATCAACCTTGAGGAAAGCACTGATGTAAAGAGAGAGCAGCTGTTTAGTGAATTATCTGTTTTATGTATAGTCAGTGGTTAGGTATAGTAGTATTTGTAAAAGGACAGTAGATACAGGTTGTTAGGCGACGTCGCTTTCATGGTGACGTCAGCTGAAATACCCCAGTGGTTTGGTTTGCCTATAAATGTAACAGTATCCTGTACTGTTACATTTGATTGACTGAGCGGGTTCTTTTCCTCATGTCTAATCCTTTCATCTTGTGCAACCAACCTTGAGGCATCAGGCTGAGGGGGAGTTTACTTTGTAAGCTTTGACTGTAATCTTTTGCTTTTGAATTGTAAATCATTCGACTCTATGAAAAGCAATTGTTTATCAAACTATCTTCTCCTATTGATTGTGTTTACAAAGTTTGTTATTCATTTCCGCTGCACTTAAAACTGTTCATATCTATTTGATTTGTTCAAATCTAACAAACAAACACAATCATGAAAGCCTCAGATCCTAACATTAAGCTTGTATGTTATGTGACTTAACACATTTTATTGTTTATCTACAACCTTTTGGTTTCACATATGTAGTTGCCACTTACAATTTATATTTACCTGACAGCTTGGTTACTGGTGATAGTTTGTTAGGTAGTTGTCAAAATACTTCAATATGGTATGGTTTTGTTTTATTCCAGTATCACGACATTTCAGTACTTTAATATGTATGGCTTCATCTTATTCCAGTATCACCGCATTACAGGTTACAGAAATGATTTTCAGCGATCGAGAAAATGAACAAAATCTGTACATTGTTTATACAATTTCAATTGTATTTTTCTATGATTTTATGAGTGATCTAGAATTCTGCCCATTTTCTAATGATCTGCGCATAAGGACAACCTATGTAAAGTCGAATCTACATGGCCGAATTGCATGCATACATTTTCACTTTTTACTGGGTGAAGTCATTATCATCATTCAATTTGTTTCATATTTGTGCAGGTGGGAAAAGAGCAAAAGGAAGGGGAGGTGGCAATCGAGGTGTGCGTGGGAATGGATTTTGATTTGGGGATAGGATACAGTTCAGAACGCAAACCTGCTTCATCAACGGGTGGTTTGGTATAGTTTGCATTGACCCAAAACACTTACTATTGTCAAAAGTTTTAGAACACATTATGTAAATAATTACTACCTTAACTACCCCCGGTATGTTGTAATCCTGTAAGTTTTATGGATGTCTATTAATCTTAGCCCGCTAATTAATTGCAATAAACTTTCGAGAGTTTGTCTTAAGTTTAGCCTGAGACTAAGCCAGCCTTTAGAATCAAGATGTGTGAAAACATCTTAGAAGATGAGGCTTTCTTGATGTGATCGTGACCTCTAGGAATTTGCGTATATATCACTATTATCAATCACGATCCATCCATTTGGACACATAACCTTACACTAGGATCTTTTTAGGATAACGTAATGGCTTATGTGTACCTTACATTTGTACGTTTCTTAACCATGTTATCTAAAAAATGAGTTTCACATCACTTATCTATTATCTACTATCTATTATCTATTTCTTAACTATGTAAACCTTTTGAGGTTTACATTGCTCATTTTAATGCTTATATTATAACCATGTCGCATTTGCACTTTGATCATGTACCTCTTTTTCTTTCGCGAAGATTTTATTTTTGTATGATTTTAACTATATATTAATCATAAATAGATTTTGATTAAAGTAATTTTATCGAGCCCGGGAAGCAATCCCGGGTAAAAACCTAGTTGTAGTATATACGAAACCTATCGAGTGGAAGGCGGTGGATTAAAAATATAAAAGGATAGAGCCGCACATTATAAAGGGGAGGATATATCAGACGCACGAATTCTGGACGAACGAAGTCAGCCAGGGTACACGACTTGGGGACGAACATCAAACGAAACTTGGAGTTCTTGGACGGCTGTTTGGAGCGATTTTGAAGCATTCGGAAGGCCAGGAATCATCGGATAACATCTTGGAGCATTCGGGAGTGAAGATTCGGGTTTAATCATCCTTATTCTTTCGTTTTCGTTTGTTTGAACCTTGTTGCATGATGAATTCAGTTTATACATTGATTGATACTTTGTTTTTAGACATGTTTTCCGGCTAAATTCCGCTAACTACCTAGGCTAATGACTATAACTAAATAAAGTTTGAATCTTTACTCGTTTTTGTCGTGGTTGTGGGTATTTCTTGTACTGTAAAAGCTACGGGATTTTACCTTGGTGCATATGTGTGTTTGACTATTGTTTACTGCTTCGTTCGATTCTTGGTGACGGTCTTTATCACGGAATAGAGTCGGGCTAGGGTTTTAGGTTTTGGTGAGTGTCCACATCACATAATAAATCTTTGATCCTTTAGGGTGAAAACACGAAGTAACCTTAGAAGTAGTAATCGGTAATTAAATAAAATCAAGTGTTCTGCTAGACTCGTCGCTGAAAGGCTCGAGGTTATTAATAGGTCTAGGTTTGGTTATAAGTCCTTAACATTCCATAGTCTATTAAACCAAGATTAAAACCCGTTGTCGCTTTAGACGTTCGCGCTGAAAGGTAGAGCGTCTTATATAGGCACTTTCAAGAAACTAGAGGACGGAAAAGAAATATAGAAAACCGGTGAGCGTAACATCCTAGGTAGTGCCACAAGAATCGCCTTGAGAGTATTTGAGGGGCTTAGTGGTGTCTTAATAGGTTTAGTATTCCAAGATCCCGGTTCCACACCACAAAATTATCGAGTAGAGATCCATTCTGAGTTTAGTTTACGTCTAGCCTAGGTAGTCTCCATCCATCACTGGTCACAGTCTTCGTTCGAGTTCGTCTTAGTCATTTAGTTCACTTAGTCATTCATTACTTGCATTCTTAGGTTTTTTAGAAACCCCCCCCCCCATCAATAAACAAATAGTTAAATCGTGTCAGTCTAAGTCTAGAATTGAGTCATTAGAGTAATCAGTAGAGTCTCTTGGGTTCGATACTCGGACTTCCTTAGGTTATACTACAGTGATCGGTACACTTGCCGGTCGTGTGGTTTAGGGTTTAGAGAGTCTTAGTTTTATAAATTTAAAACTTAGAGAGTCTAGTTTAGGGTAATTTTAGTTGTTTTTAATTAACCCATCTTTAGCACATCAGGCCCTTTCGCAAACACTTCTGGGCCATAAGGAAAGAGATGATGCCCACAGCAACACCACTCTTTTCGCCATGAATCATGAGAGGTTCTTCACCAGAACGAGGAATACAGACGATTTTCTCCTTGCAAATAATCTCCGCTTGATGTTGAGATAGCCAATCCATCCCAATAACGACGTCGAAACTACTAAGAACGATAGGAATAAGATCGATAGAGAAGGTCTGACCAGCTAAGATGAGATTACAACCCTTAACTATGTGTGTGGCCTCGAGGCTTTTACCGTTTGCTAGCTCTACCATGTGCTTGGTGTTCAAAAGTGTTGGGGTGCGCTTAAGCATTTGACTAACTTTTAAGGACACATAACTAGTATCGGCACCCGAATAAAATAAAACAGTAACAAAGAAGTCATCCAGAAGAAACTTACCCATCATAACGTTGGGATCGTTCCTCGCGTCACCCTGACCCAGCACGAAAGCACGTCCCCTGGCACCATTGCCATCATTGTTACTGTAAGGACCTTCAAAAATGTCCCAAAACTACCCGTAAGTGAAAACCCGGACCCCTGAAACCCTACTGTGCATGAAAAACCAAGAAATCAAGAAAAATGATCTTCAGGCGGGCCACGTAAGGGTTAAGCATAACCTCACGCGGGCCACGTCAACTCGACATTTAACCGGATAAGCGTCCAGGTCCACGTGTCACCCACGTGGCATGCCTACCCGTGACACGGATGCCCTAATCTACGAACTAGACTTCCTCGCGGGCCGCGTAAGGATCGAGTAAGGGCTCACGTGGGCCGCGTGAGACCCAAATTTCACCTATAAATAGAATGGGTTACGAGCAGTTCACTGGTGTCAAAAATTCAGTTCAAAACTCGAAGTATACTGCTCAAAAGTCGAAAATAACATTCATAATAGTGAGGCACTGCTACGATACAGGGCATTAACTCGATCGCTGCTACGATTCAATGTCCGATCAATTGAAAACTATCCAATGGATGTTTAAGTGCTGCCCACATTAGGGCCATACTTTGTCATTAGTCGTGAATTCGACGGATGTTTAAGTATAGCACTTTGTCATTCGTTGTGAGGGTTTTAATCTCGTGAGTTATCGTAAATGCTGTATTAATTACTGACCTAGTTCGTGTGCATTGTTATTTAAATTTGGTTACAAGGCTAATCAGTAGGCTAAACTCTGCCCGTATAAATCTGCAATGTGAGTCATTCTCTTTTTATCAACAGTATTTTACAATACTCCAATCATTTTCAAAAGTTATAATTACAGGGATTAAGTCATGGTTATCTTGAATCACTGGCTAATTGGGGTATTGTGCACATTACTAATTTCTCACGGTTAGGCTAATAAATCCTAACAGTGATAATTATCACTACTTGGGGAAGGACCCAATAGTGGTACGACCATCGTCACCAGGTGACACGGCGCCAGATAAAAATAAGATAGAAGCCATTGTAATCGCTCTTATGCTGTAATTAATAACTAATGTGTCGTTTTACATACTTGAATGACTCGCCAGCATTTCCCCGCTGATAAAATATTTTTAAAACATGTTTCAGGCGACCTGCTGTAAATCAAGGAAAACGTGCTACGGAGCACTAACCAGCTTGAAGAGGTGGCTCAGTTAAAATAAATAAACATGTTTTTATAAATCAGGGAATTCCCTAGTAAAATTCCTCTATTGTAAATTACGGGGTTTTATCCCGAATTATGAAATAAAATAATCGGGCATTTCAAGTTTTAAAAGATCCTGTTAAATCTTCCGCTGTGGCATCAATTAATAAATACCACGGGTTCCTGTCCTGCGGCTCCTGACCGGGTCAAACCGGGGCTGGGGCCGTGACAGGAAAAGGTGGTATCAGAGCCACTGATTTAAGCCTATTAAGTATTTAAAATACTTAATTTTCCTGATTATCGTCTAGTAATTATATGTTTTAACTGACTAATTGTTAGTTACAGTATGGGTAAGCAAAGAATCTCGGATATCTATCTTAAATTAGATAGTTCACCGAAAGATAAGGGAACTTCATCCCAATCAAATTCCTCAAGATACTCAGGAGATACTGAGGAGGGAATATTTGTTCGTAAAGTACAGTATGAGAAACCACTTACCCCTAATAAAAGAAGTTTGATTATTAGGAAAAGTCAAGAGAAAATAAGGAAGTCACAACCAAAAGGAGTGATGATTAATAAGGAAACTCAGGAAATAGACACTAAACCACCATGGGAAGATGAGTTAGATGAAAAATGGGCAAAACTCTACATGTTAGCTACTACAGCAGTAAATGCTAACTTATAATTAAATCACCAAACCAGTATCATCACCTATGCTACCTACAAGCCAGAAACTTTAATCTATTAAATAACCACTAGTATCTTTCGAATTTTTAGTTGTACTAGATATAAATAGTTTGTTTCAATAAAATGATTTATTAGATATTTGTAATTAATATTAAGTTTTCTAAAATTGCCATTCTGTGATTCTGTGAAAATTCAATTTACAAAATTTTAACCTAAAATTTTGTGTGTTTCTTCCTAACTGCTAAACAGCATGAATGAATTATCTGAAGCCCTTCAGAATCTCAATCTTTATCCTGTTAATGTGGAAGTTTCCAAAGACTTTACCGGGTATTATGCTGACATAGAGGAACCTATGGAATTTCAAACCCAACCTCCGGAGAAACCCAAACCCAAGAAGAGAAGAAGAATTGTGGGCTGGAGGCGTGTGCGCAGGAGGAAACCAGCGACACAGAAAGTTATAAAGATGGAGGATTCCAAAGGTAAAGGCAAGGAAATAGAGATTGGAGAAAGTTCTAGGCAAGACCAGGAAATGTCACCCTGGGAAGAGTTGGATCATAAACTAGCACTTCATGACCTCATCGGACCTATCGGTGAAAACCTCTTTAATTACCCAGCGGAAGCGCAACTTCCAGTTGACCTAGAGCCCGAAATCCCAGATCCTATTATCCACACCCAACCTCTACCAGCAGAGTTAGAAGAATGGTGGACCACCGACTGGCAGTTTCAGAATCTCCTAAATAACCCTGATACCTTTTTTCCTCAATTCGACCCAGAACCTCCACTACACCCACCTATGAGCATGGAAAATCTTGCTGAACTCTGCCATTTTGGCGAGGAGCTGGTGGATGCAGGGAACAGAATCCGAGAGGTAGGAGAGAGGATCTCCTGGAAGTACGACGAGAGGGAACGTCATTTCTGAGATGCCAGCTGACTAAAGTTGTGGGGTTGTAGAAGAATGTGTGTAATAATAATAATATAATTATGTGAAATAACTTAAAAATAACACTTTGTAAGATAACCAGTTTGTACGGATGCCTAATATATATAAAATATCGAAAGTCGAAAGATCGACAATTTTGGCTATATTTGTTTACGTGATTATGTGCAATTATTTTGTTAAGTTTAATTATTAATTATTTTATACTAATCACTTATATAAATTAATTACCAGATGGCAAACGCAGGTAATGAACCCGATAATGAAGTTAATCAATCTGAGCATAACAATGAAGATCAATTTCTGAATAGGCAAGATATCAAAAATATCGTTGCTCAGGGAATAGCCAATGCTATTCCAGCAATACTTGCTGCTGCTCAAAATCCAATTGAACCTCAAATTATTCCTAGCAAACGTACACATGAAGACAATTTCAGTAATAGTATAAACGGAGGCGGCAACAACAACAATAACAATAATGATAATGTACTGCAAGCCCCAACTCTCAAAAGAATGAAAGCTGCAACACCTGGTTGCACTTATAAGGAATTTCTTGCCTGTAAACCAGCTGAATTTGCAGGCAATGAAAGGGCGACTGCGGCGCTGCGTTGGTTGGAGAAAACTGAAGCAGTAATTATGATAAGTAAATGTGTCGAGGAAGACAAGGTCATGTATGCATTGCATCTTTTTAAAGAAGGGGCGCTAGAATGGTGGAAAACGGTACTTCAAGCCAAAGGAAGAAATATGGCCTATGCCATGAGTTGGAAAGAATTCCAGCAGCTAGTGGAAAGAAAATTCTACCCTGAATACGAAAAGGAACAAATGACAAATAAATTCCTGAACCACCGGATGATGGATGTAGACTGTCGAGGGTATACTTCGACATTCTTTGAGTATGCGAGAGTGGTACCAACCTTGGCTTCGCCAGAACCGGTACTTATTTCCCGTTATATTTGGGGATTGATTGGTGAAATTCGAGATATCGTCAAAGCTGCGAGACCTCGCACTATTGACGATGCAGTGGAATTAGCTAACACCCTAACGGACGGACTGGTACGCACAAGAGAAGAAACCCGGAAAAAGGAAGTAGCCCAAAAGATTACCTAAGGATTCCGTATGGGTAATCGTAGTAATTTCAAGAGAAAGGGAACCGGGCAATCTTCCACTGTTCCATTTTGCAATACATGCAAAAGGAAGCATTTTGGAAGATGCAAAGGATATTGCAATTTCTGCAAAATCCCGGGGCACCAAGAAGAAGACTGCAGGAAGAAGAAAGCAACAGTCTGCTACAATTGTGGAGAAGCTGGACACTTTAGGCCAGACTGCCCAAAACTGGTCAAACCAGCCGATAACAAAGCCAAACCTGCAGAAGGAACTACCAAGAAGAATGCAAGAGCCTTCCAGTTGACTACTCAGGAAGCAGAACTAATTCCTGACGTAATAGCTGGTACGTTCCTAGTTCACGACGTTTATGCAAAAGTATTATTTGACTCTGGTGCAAACCAAAGTTTTATAAATACTTCATTCTGCCAAGCTCTTAACTTACCCTTAACCAACCTTAGGCAGATTTTTACAGTCGAAACGGCAGATGTGAATTCTGTTAAAATAAATAAGGTTGTGCGAGAAGGAAAGATAGAACTTTTAGGTCATAAATTTTCGGCAAACCTGTTACCTATGAATTTAGCCGGATTTGATGTTGTGTTAGGAATGGATTGGCTAGTAGCCAATCATGCTCGAATTCTTTGTGATAAGAATTCCATAGAAATTCATACACCCTCAGGAGAATTAGTGGTGATTACAGGAGACAAGCCACGAAAGCCAATGAAATTCATTTCAGTAATGAAATTGGCCAGTTATTCAAGAAAACAAGAAATGGTGTATATGATTTCAGTAATCATTAACACTAAGAGTAAGGAACTTAAGGAAATTCCAGTAGTATCAGAATACCCAGAGGTATTCCCAGAAGAACTACCTGGATTACCACCTGATAGGGAAGTAGAATTTAGAATTCATCTAATTCCTGGAACTACACCGATAGCCAAGGCACCTTATCGGTTAGCACCCACATAAATGCTAGAATTGAAAAGGCAATTAGATGAATTACTAAGCAAAGGATTTATACAACCTAGTTCATCACCGTGGGGAGCGCCAGTGTTGTTTGTGAAGAAGAAAGATGGTTCAATGCGAATGTGTATCGATTATAGAGAATTGAATAAAGTTACAATTAAGAATCGATACCCATTACCTAGGATTGATGATCTTTTTGATCAATTGCAAGGAGCTAGATACTTTTCTAAGATAGATTTACGCTCTGGATATCATCAATTGAAAGTACAAGAAGAAGACATACCTAAAACTGCTTTCAGAACTAGGTATGGTCATTACGAGTTTACAGTCATGCCCTTTGGGATAACAAATGCTCCAGCAGCATTTATGGACATGATGAATAGAATCTGTAAACCGTACTTGGATAAATTCGTAATTGTCTTTATCGATGATATACTTATTTATTCCAAAAGCCAGGAGGAGCATTGTGAGCACCTGCATGCACTCTTAACATTGTTAAGAAAGGAACAACTTTATGCCAAATTCTCGAAGTGTAAATTTTGGCTACAAGAAGTGCAATTTTTAGGACACATGGTGAATCACGAAGGTATTCACGTAGATCCTGCTAAGATAGAAGCGATCACTAAATGGAAGGTCCCGCAGTCAGCTATGGAAATTAGAAGTTTTATAGGGTTAGCTGGATACTATAGACGTTTTCTCAAGGATTTTTCCAAAATAGTTGTACCATTAACTAAGTTAACCTATAAAGCAGTTAAGTTTGAATGGGGACCTAGACAAGAAGAGGCTTTTAGGATTTTAAAGCAAAAGCTAACAAACGCCCCAATTCTAGCCTTGCCAGAAGGAACAGAAGATTTTGAAGTTTACTGTGATGCTTCTAAGTTGGGATTAGGATGTGTGTTAATGCAACGCAAGAAGGTAATTGCGTATGCATCCCGACAATTGAAAAAGCACGAGGAAAACTATATGACTCATGACTTAGAATTAGGAGCCATAATTTTTGCCCTTAAAATTTGGAGACACTATCTGTATGGGAGTAAGTTTATTGTCTATACAGATCATAAGAGCTTAAGGTACATATTTGGGCAAAAAGAATTAAACACGAGGCAAAGAAGATGGATGGAAATTTTAAGTGATTACGACTGTGATATTCAATATCACAAAGGAAAGGCGAGCGTAGTTGCAGATGCCTTAAGTCGTAAGTATCATGAGAAACAACGACGACTTCGTGCTCTTAGATTAAATCTACAGTTAGATTTAATAGAACAACTGAAAATTATTCAAGAAACAGCGATCAAGGATAATGCTGAAGGAATGAAAGGACGAGTAAAAGAATTGGAACAAGGAAATGATGGAATTTGGAGATTCCATAAGAAAAGAATTTGGGTACCTAAGCAAGGAGAATTATGAAATAAGATTTTAGAAGAAGCCCATAAATCTAGATATACCATGCATCCTGGTAACAATAAAATGTATCAAGATTTAAGAAATAATTTCTGGTGGATAGGAATGAAAAAGGACATAGCTAGATATGTTTCTAAATGTCTTACTTGTTCACAAGTTAAGGCAGAACACCAAAAACCCTCAGGTCTACTACAACAATTAGAAATGCCTGTATGGAAATGGGAACTCATAACAATGGATTTTGTTACTAAGTTGCTCAAAACCAGAAAAGGTAATGATGCGATTTGGGTAATTGTAGATCGATTAACCAAATCAGCTCACTTTTTACCCATGAAAGAAACCTTTAGCATGGAAAGGTTAGCAAAGTTGTACGTAGACGAAGTAGTATCCTTACATGGAGTTCCACTCTCCATTGTATCGGATAGGGATAGTCGTTTCACTTCCCACTTCTGGACAAGTTTCCAGGAAGCAATGGGAACCCGACTAAATCTAAGTACTGCATATCATCCTCAGACAGACGGACAAAGTGAAAGGACGATCCAAACCCTGGAAGACATGCTTAGGGCATGTGTGATAGATTTTGGTGGAAACTGGGATGACCACCTACCTTTAATCGAATTCTCCTATAACAATAGTTATCATTCAAGCATTGAAGCTGCCCCATTTGAAGCAATATATGGACGAAAATGTAGAACTCCAGTTTGCTGGGCAGAAATAGGAGAAAGTCAATTATCAGGTCCTGAAATTGTGCAAGAAACTACCGACAAGATCACTCAAATCAAGGAAAGACTAAAGACGGCTCGTGATCGTCAGAAGAGTTATGCAGATAATAGGCGCAAGCCGTTATAATTCCAAATTGGAGACAGAGTACTGTTGAAAGTTTCTCCTTGGAAAGGTGTAGTTCGGTTCGGTAAGAAAGGAAAGCTAAGTCCAAGGTACGTAGGACCATTCCCAGTAATCCAACGTATAAGACTAGTTGCCTATCGTTTACAACTACCAGAGGAGCTAGCTGGGGTACATGACGTGTTTCATGTATCCAATCTTAAGAAATGTCTATCGGAAGAATCTCTGATAGTACCTCTTCAAGATGTAGAAGTAAATGAGAAATTAAAATTTGTTGAGAAACCACTACAGATAGAAGATAGAAAGATCAAATTTCTCAAACACAAGCGACTAGTGCTGGTCAAAGTCAAATGGGATTCAAAGAGAGGACCCGAATACACTTGGGAACTAGAATCAGAGATGAAACGAAAATATCCTTACTTATTTCAATAAATCTCGAGGACGAGATTTTAAATAAGGTGGGGAGGATGTAAGGACCTTCAAAAATGTCCCAAAACTACCCGTAAGTGAAAACCCGGACCCCTGAAACCCTACTGTGCATGAAAAACCAAGAAATCAAGAAAAATGATCTTCAGGCGGGCCGCGTAAGGGTTAAGCATAACCTCACGCGGGCCGCGTCAACTCGACATTTGACTGGATAAGCATCCAGGTCCACGTGTCACCCACGTGGCATGCCTACCCGTGACACGGATGCCCTAATCTACGAACTAGACTTCCTCGCGGGCCGCGTAAGGATCGAGTAAGGGCTCACGCGGGCCGCGTGAGACCCAAATTTCACTTATAAATAGAATGGGTTACGAGCAGTTCACTGGTGTCGAAAATTCAGTTCAAAACTCGAAGTATACTGCTCAAAAGTCGAAAATAACATTCATAATAGTGAGGCGCTGCTACGATACAGGGTATTAACTCGATCGCTGCTACGATTCAATGTCCGATCGATTGAAAACTATCCGATGGATGTTTAAGTGATGCCCACATTAGGGCCATACTTTGTCATTAGTCGTGAATTCGACGGATGTTTAAGTATAGCACTTTGTCATTCGTTGTGAGGGTTTTAATCTCGTGAGTTATCGTAAATGTTGTATTAGTTACTGACCTAGTTCGTGTGCATTGTTATTTAAATTAGGTTACAAGGCTAATCAGTAGGCTAAACTCTGCCCGTATAAATCTGCAATGTGAGTCATTCTCTTTTTATCAACAGTATTTTACAATACTCCAATCATTTTCAAAAGTTATAATTACAGGGATTAAGTCATGGTTATCTTGAATCACTGGCTAATTGGGGTATTGTGCACATTACTAATTTCTCACAGTTAGGCTAATAAATCCTAACAATGATAATCATCACTACTTGGGGAAGGACCCAATAGTGGTATGACCATCGTCACCAGGTGACACGGCACCAGATAAAAATAAGATAGAAGCCATTGTAATCGCTCTTATGCTGTAATTAATAACTAACGTGTCATTTTACATACTTGAATGACTCGCCAGTATTTCCCTGCTGATAAAATATTTTTAAAACATGTTTCAGGCGACCTGCTGTAAATCAAGGAAAACGTGCTACGGAGCACTAACCAGCTTGAAGAGGTGGCTCAGTTAAAATAAATAAACATGTTTTTATAAATCAGGGAATTCCCTAGTAAAATTCCTCTATTGTAAATTACGGGGTTTTATCCCGAATTATGAAATAAAATAATCAGGCATTTCAAGTTTTAAAAGATCCTGTTAAATCTTCCGCTGTCGCATCAATTAATAAATACCACAGGTTCCTGTCCCGCGGCTCCTGACCGGGTCAAACCGGGGCTGGGCCCGTGACAGTTACCCCCGTTATTGTTCCCGCTCCCCTGATTACTGTTGTTGTTCTGATTCTGGTTCAACTGGGGGCAGTTCCTCTTGAAGTGACCTTCAGCACCACACTGATAGCATCCCCTGTTACCCTGCTGTTGCTGCTGCTGATTCTGTGGAGCTGGTGGCTGCTGCTGACGATTCTGATTTGCAGGTCGTGAGCTCCTGCAATCCTTGGCTTCATGACCAATCTTGTTACACATATGACAACGACCCTTATTGCACGGTCCACTATGATGCATGTTGCATCGGTTGCACTTGGGGTGGTTTCCTCTGTATCCACCCTGCCCCTGACTACCAGAAGATTGTTGACCAGGGCTCTTGTAGTCATCAGTCTTTCGCTGCTGAGACTGAGACTGAGCTGATGTTGAACCCTTGCTTGAGACTCCATCCCATTTGCGCTTGTTGTCGCTGGGGGCATCAGAAGTAGTAGTACCAATACGCTTGGGCAGCCTGTTCTGCTCGACTGCCTGATCAGTGAGATGGTGAGCCAAACGAATAACTTGCTGGATAGTGGCGAGGTTCGCTGCCGTCACATGGCTCTGGATCTCAGGCACTAAACCTTTAAGGTACAGCTCGATACGTTTGATGGGAGGGTCCACCATAGTAGGACACAAGATAGCCAGCTCGTTCGATCTTTTCGTGTACGCTTCAATCTCCGACCCCGTCATCTTTAAGTTATAGAACTCCACTTCCAGCTTGTGGATGTCATCACGATTAAAGTACTCTTCCTTGATCAATTCCTTGAAATCGTTCCATGGGGTGGCATTAGCAGCAACCAACCCCAGCATTTGGACCTGAGCGTTCCACCACGTGAGAGCTACACCCTCGAGAGTACCAGTAGCATACTTCACCCTACGAGCCTCAGGGCATTCACACATCTCGAAGACGGATTCGAGTTTCTCAAACCAGTGGAGGAGGCCTACAGCTCCTTCAGTGCCACTGAAAGTAGTAGGTTGGCAGTCCATAAAAGTTTTGAAAGTACACGCAGGAGGCTGGGCAGGTTGACCTCCTGCTTGAGCGGCTGCGAGTGCTGCAACAACTTGTTCATTGATTAAAGTCGTCAACTGGGCTTGAGTTAAGTTCAGGCGTCCACTCATGATCTTCATATTAAAGGAAACATGAGTGAGAAAGGTGTCGCAAAAGTGCGATGACAGAAGAGGGTAAGCACAAATGTGTTTCAAACAATAGTTGCTACATTTATCTAAGCATACCATGAACAATGAACTATGTAACTAACAGGTAGGTAATATAAACATAAACCATATCACCTAGAATGTTGAGTCTTGCACGTGGAGCGAAGCGTCGTTGTGGATCGTTGAGCACTGTACAGGTTATAGTCTGGTTTTGTCAAAAAAAACTTTTCCCCTTTTAAAACCAAGTTCACTATAACCAATGGCTCTGATACCAATCTGTCACACCCCCAAAATCCACAAGCGGAGTATCACCGCATGGAGGCGTAACTGACCAGGATCAAGCCACCAATCATATTGAACAACATAATTAAGTAAATAAAACCAACCACAATATAATTGGTGCCCAAAAGAAAGTAACCAACTTTAAGTTAACAGCGGAAGCATAAACGTAAAAAAAACCCAAACATAAGTAATAAGTTCAAAAGTGTAAATGTTTAACATGGCACCCACTGTCCATGTCCCACAACGATCACGCCTCCTCGTGCAAGCTCCATAATTACCTAACGACCTGCAAGGCATGTAACAACGAGTCAACAACAAAGTTGAGTGAGTTCACAGTTGGTTGTTTAGTTCTAAGAGTTTGTTTTGAAAACCATAAGTTGTTTCGTAAACCACGAGTTAACCAATATCTTTGTTTCCCAATCCATATCCATAATTAGTGGGGGCTTCCCCATGTGAACGACTAGACCGTTACCATATCGACAGCTGACGAACATAAGTTGTGCCCTACGTCAATGTCTATCATCATTGACCAAGTGCCCAGATCCATTAGTACACGCCTGTCCTACCGGCACGGTGTGAGGCTTGTCAACCCTAATGGCGCTATTAACTAATGGCCCGCTCGCCATTGGCCCGACGATTAAGTCGATATAAAAATAAGGGACTTCATGATAGAGTTTTGTCTAGTAAGTTTTAAGGTTGTTGTCCTACCCAAGGAGGACGAACGTACGTATTCTACCCAAGGAGAATACGCAGGATTAATATTGGCATCCTACCCATGGAGGATGGCGGTACATATCCTACCCAAGGAGGATATGTAGGTTCCGTTTTAATTCTTTAACCCATTCCCAACCACCGGGAATCCCATGCCTTAGAAAGTGTGTGAACTCACCTTGGTTTGCTCGGTAGATAAACAAAAAGGTCACTTGAGCTATATGTGGTCAACCACGTCCTAACATGGTTACCATACAAGTCAGGTCTAGGTTCAAGTAGTGAACATAAGTTTTACACATAAACTAACATGTTACAACACGTAATGATCATGGCATACACATTGCACACGCTCAACAGATAAGTTAAACACATAAAACCCATGGTTGTGCGATCAGGATGTATTGGGCTGAAGTATGCAAGCCCAATAACATCTTGTGCGATTGAGGCAATTGAAACCCAACCAAAAGCCCGGCCCAACATGTTGTGCGATCAGCACAACCTTGTGCGATCCGTAACATGTTGTGCGATCCAGAGTGTGCCCAGCCTAACAATAAAAAACCCAAACATATATACACGGCCCAAATAATAACAAACTGTAAAACCCGAAAGGATCTTTCAATGATATCGACGTTAACTTGTGTAAGTGCGGAAACCAAACACAAGCGGATTCAAGAAAACTATAAGATAGAATAAACACAATAAGCAAATCAAAACACTATCTTGCATTCACCTTAGAACCGATGACTGATACAAGACACACCAAAAGATCTTGAGTGGCCTCTGACTTTCTACCAAGCGATCAACCCTCTAAACATCATAAGGGTTTGCTTATATACTACCTAAGATGGATCGAGACCATCCTATTATATTTCTCCATGCATAAACCTCAAGGTTCCAACAATCTCCCCCTAGGTTAATGCATGGAGATTCTTGAGACTTCAACTATCACGTGCACCACCCAAACGATCTTTGAGCCCACCAAAACCTTTTGTGCGAATATGTATGGCTGAAGCAACAGCACCAGTCCATGCTTTTGCAATGTCTTCATATTTTTCAGTAGATCTAATTTGATTGCGAGCTAACACTTCCAGATCTTCAAAAGCAAGATTCAACAAATCAACTTGATCCACCAAGCGAAAATTCACCTCATCATCACAAACAATTACTGCCTGCCCTAGACGCTCATCATAAGCCCAAAAATGCAAGGACTTCAAAGCACCTTTTGGAATCTTCCTCACCAAAGGAATCACCTTTTCCTTATCAGTCGCTGGCCAATGCACGATCTTCATTCGCTTGTATGTATATGGATCTCTAACACCTTTAGCTGGTTTAACAAGAGACTCTGCAGTATGCATAGAAGGAAAACCACGAAGAACCTCCCTCTTCAATCTCTCGTAAAACAAATAACCACGACCTCCAGGCTTGTCATCCACATAAGGTGAATTAGACAAGTTCGTCAAATCAATCTTTGTGAAAGTCTGGAACTGAGCTGGATTTTTGTACCACTCAACAGGTCCAACCTTCCTCTTTATCCACCATCTTCGACGATCATGATCAAAACCCCAGCTAACCACACCAGATCTATTTCCAACTTTATCATAGAGAGTTTCACCAACATCCATTAAATGATGAGTTGCTTGAGCATCATCATCATCAGGATTAAGATTCTTGTTCTTCAGAATTACAAACTCCCTTTTCTTCTTAATTCTTTCAGCCTTCTCTTTATCTGCAACTGGATCAGTAACTCTTTTAAAGTATTGTTCCATAGCAGCACTTCTCTCAGCATCATCCTTTTCAAAGGCTTTTCTTCTATTTTCCACATCAGTCGGATCAGAAAACTCTTGTCCAAACTTCTTTTCCAGCTTTCCACGTAAATCATAAACCATATTAAACAGCAAACTGACATCTCCTTGAAGCTGTTCAATTTGTTGATTCTTCTGCACTATAGTATCTTCAAGTTGGATAATCTTGGCGTCTTTATGAATTGAATCTTGCTCAACCACAATTAGCCGTTTCTTCATTTCTCTCATACTAATGAATTCATCATCGTCACTTGAATCATCATCAAACGGCATTCTCAACGGCTCTTCAGGTCTTTTACCACTTGAACTGCTAGGTATATCATGAACAACTCTAGAAGGACCTGCAGATTCAGAAATACCAAGTGGCATTGTCTCAACAACAGTATCAATATCAACATTTGTAACCTGAACATCAGCAGTGGTGGTCTCCAAAACATTTCTTTGAGTGTCAGTGTTAAACTCAAAAATATCTTCAGTAGTGGCAGTGGTGTCAGTGACATTCTTCTCAAAATCAAAATCATACAATCCATCATCATCTTCAGCTATGTTCATAGATTGATCTTTGTTTTGTTCAACATACATTCCGAGTCGAGGATCCCTCCTTTTCCGCTTCAAAGGCAATGAATCAGGATCCTTTGGGTTCTCGCTAGGCTCTTCATTTGATACTGTAAGATTGGAAGGAGGATTTCCCATCTTATCAGTCACAGACTTTAACAACAAAGCCAAACTCTCAGCAGTAATCACAGACGGAACAGTAGAAACAGCAACATCAGCTTCCTTTTCAGGAGGAAGCTCTTCATCATCTCCTGAATCACACAAAATTTCTATGCCCTCATCGTCAGAGTTAATTGTTAATATCTCTGTCTCAGGCTCATTATCAACAGCACCCTGAACATCATGCTCTTCAGCAACCATTGCATTGACTGGAACAGGTTGTACTATTACTGGATCAGCAGCTACGTCTTCAGTTTCTGCAAACTGGCCAAATTTCTCTAATGGAATACGTCCCTCAAACTTCTTTTCTGTACCCTTCTTGGTAGTGAGAGCACCAAAACAAGAAGGACCCATAGGTTTTAGCTCCAAGGTGTCACCGGATCGCGTCAAATCAGAATAACGAGCATTGAAAATCATCTGCAAAAACCTTGGATACATAATAAATTTATCCTTTCGAACTCCCGTAACATTTCTCTTCATCCCTTCAAAAATGTACTTCGAGTAGTTGAACGGCTCATTCGTAATAAGTGCAACAAAAGCAGCCGTTTGCGTAATGTTCAGTTGATCTGTTCCCCCTCGATTTTCTGTCATACACAAGATAAACATGTGTGCCAACAAACGCCAATACGGGTGCAGAAACTTCTTAACAAGTGACAAATATTTTCCTACGTAGCTCAAACGAGGTAAAATAGCCTCTATAGTATCACTTGGAAGCTCAATCGGATCAGATTCAGTATCACCAAACTGTAGAACTTCTCTTATCATTTGCTCAGTAATGACGATCTTCTTCTTCTGAATCTCAGCTTCTATCATTCCCTTTCCATCAGCTCCTTGTGCTTCAAATCTAGCTGTCTTCCAAAAATCTTGAACAAGACCTTCATAGACAACTGGATTATCTCTCAGTGCATGAACAAGTCGGCAGCTATTCAACCCTTTAATCAGCGATGTATATAAACTCTTGTGCTTCTCTGGAGGAGCAGCTAAGTATCCAGCTTGATTATGCGTAGAAATAAACTTTAAATCCATATCTTCAACAGCAAGTCGAGACCGGAGTAATTGTCGGAAAAACAAAGAAGTCACCGGAGAGTGAGAGAGAGTTTTGAAAGTGACAAAGATTTGTTTCGAGTGCACAGTGGGGTCTCGAGTCGAGATCCCTTTAAATATCCCAAATCTGTGGGCCGGGCCTTTAACAATTTGGGCCGAGACCACAGTCTCGATTCGAGACCACTCATCAGTTTGAACCTTGAATTTATTAAATAAATATATTTTCAATTATTTCAGCAATCCAATTTTAAAAATCAACATTTTCTTATACAACCCTTCAACTTCCTGAGCATGTTTTATTAAACCAAAACCTACAAACATAAAAATAAATAATATCGAAATATTATTTACAAAAATAAAATAAGGAAATATCATAATTTGCTCAGGGATCAAATCACGGGTTTTGGGCTTGACCACACTTATCAACACTGATCTACTTCTGAATGATCTAGACAATTGCCAATATATTTGTCCACTTAAACTCATCTCCCTAGACCTTTTTCATATAACTTCCTGTAACAAATTTTATCATGTTTTGATTTCTTAACAATGAACACCCAAACAAGTACTAATCAAATCCCGGAAATATAAACAGCACACTCTATCATGCAAGTAGCTTCCCTACCACATATTTCACAAGTCCAATCCAGATCTCTGAAATCTTAACTGGGAATAGATTGAGAAGAGAACAGAATAGATCTTAAGCAGAGATGGTATAATATACAGATCAAATGAGTTTTTCTCAGTTTGATATAGGTTTCTTGGGTTTCTTTTGGGCACTAGAGGGCCTCTTTCGGGTGTATAATTGATCTACAGAGCGACAACGTACAGCTAGGTCAGCATGTATCTGGATGCAGCAGAAGCTGACGTTGCCTAGCACCTCCAGGGGGAGATACATGACTTTTTCAGAGAAGATTTCAGAGTCAGACCAAAATTGTGTGTATCGGGACAACATGCCAACATTCAAATAGAAATGAGCTAATTCCAAGTGACTTTCTTTCTTGAGGTCATGTACTAGTTTAGTTCTGAACAGAACAGCCAATGTTTCCAATCTTTAAGGATAGAGCCTACCAACACATCGTTCTAGAGTCAAATTATTTCGATATTGGTCTTACATGAGTCAGCCCTCAACCATAATGTGAAAATTCATTTCATTTCCCAGTCATGCAATGTTTCTTTTTGGATTTTTTAAATTTTTAATGTTTTTGTATTTTTCAAAATTTTTAAATGTTTTTGTATTTTTCAAAATTTCTCCCCCTAAATTTGTGCATAAATAAAAACTACCTAAGAATAGAAAACTTTACGAACAAATTTACTTAAACACAAACAACCATGCTCAGTCGGTATACCAGATCATTTTCAGAAAATCAACAAGCACTTTGAATTTTGTGCTGCTGACAGGTTTTGTAAACAAGTCGGCAGCATTTGCATCTGTGTCAATTTACTCGAGTTTAATAAGACCTCTGTCAAAGCAGTCTCTAATGAAATGAACTTTTATGTCTATGTGCTTGGTTTTGGAGTGAAAACAGGATTTTTAACAATTTGTATTGCAGCATCATTATCGCAGTAAATAGTAGTATTGAGATAAGTCAAACCGTAGTCCTGCAATTGATGTTGCATCCACACTACTTGAGAGCAAGATGCAGAGGCGGCAACGTACTCAGCTTCAGCTGTAGAAATCGCCACCGTTTGTTGTTTCTTGCATTGCCAAGAAATGAGCCTGTTACCCAGAAATTGACATCCAGCTGATGTATATTTCTTGTCACTATCAGTGCCTCCAAAATTGCTATCAGAAAACGCAAACAAGTCAAAATTTGAATCCCTCGGATACCACAGACCAAACCGAGGTCGGCCTTTAAGGTACCGAAAGATTCATTTAACAGCAGTAAGATGAGAAGTTTTAGGATTAGCCTGATATCTCGCGCAGTTGCAGACAGCAAACATGATATCCGGACGACTAGCTGTCAGATACATCAACGACCCGATCATAGACCTATACAGACGTTGATCAACAGAAGATCCTTCTTCATCTTCAGTCAATAACGGTCTCTCTGCCATTGGTGTTTCAGCTGATTTTGCGTCTGAAAGCTTGAATTTTGCTAGCACATCATCCACATACTTCCCTTGATGAATAAGAATGCCTTGAGAATTCTGTTTGACTTGTAAACCCAAAAACAGTGTCATTTCTCCGAGAGCACTCATCTCAAACTTCTTTTTCATAACTCTCTCAAACTCCTTGCAAAGCTCCTCACTTGTAGATCCGAAGATAATATCATCGACATAAATTTGAACCAAGATCTGATCCTTGCCCACTTTCTTGATAAACAGAGTCTGGTCTATCGTGCCACGTGTGTACCCATGATCCAAAAGATGTTCAGTTAGAGTAGCATACCAAGCTCGTGGTTCTTGGTGTAATCCATACAATGCCTTGTCTAGCTTGTAGGCATATTCTGGATGATCTGGATGTACAAAACCCGGTGGCTGCTCAACAAAGATTTCTTCCTTCACATCTCCATATAGAAACGCTTTCTTGACGTCCATCTGATACACAGTGAATCCCATATATGACACGTAGGCTAAGAAGATCCGGATGGCTTCAAGTCGGGCAACCGGAGCATATACTTCATCATAATCCAGACCCTCTATTTGTCGAAAACCCTGAACCACCAGTCTTGCTTTATTTCGAACAATAATCCCTGCAGAGTCTTGCTTATTTCTGAACACCCATCTAGTTCCAAGTTTGCGCTTTCCCTTTGGTAACTCGACAAGTTTCCATACTCCAAGCTTCTCAAACTGGTTCAGCTCTTCATGCATAGCATCTACCCAGCCTGGTTCCTGCAAAGCTATATCAACAGTTTTAGGTTGTATTTGTGAGATGTAGCAAGAATATAAACATGTATTGATGGTTCCTGATTGGCTCCTGGTTAAAACTCCTGCATTTACAGGACCAATCACATTCTCTATAGGATGATTTCGTTGGACACTTGTAGGAATTGCCATGTCAGGTACGGTCTCGTCTTCAGTAGAAGCATTTTGATTATCATCAGTGGTGTTGCTAGACTCCCCCTCATTAGATGCTGCAGTATGGTGAACTAAAGGAGTTGTAACAATGCAGTCTTCAGGAATGGATTCAGGAAATAGTGCAGATCCTGAACCACTCGGTGTAGCACCGCTTGATGAAGCACCTTCAGGGGATAGATGGGACATTTGCTGAGGCGTAGGGTGCCGAGTGAAAACCATTCCCGGAGGGTCAATATTATGATTTCTTGACCTTCCTTCAGCCTGTTCTTCTTCTTCAGTATCACCAAAAGACAACGGTTGTTTGGGAGTAGACACACCTGCAGCTGTAGGGACACTTGACAAAATGTTAAACGATTTAAATAGTTCAGCATAATCATACAACCAGTCTGGTCCAACTCTAGCGTCCGTAGCATTTTCCTCAAGCCATTCAATGTTGCACGACTCGACAACCTTTTTAGTTACCTTGTTGTATACTCTATAGGCTGAACCTTTAGCATATCCAACAAAATAACACTCGTCCCCTTTGACTTCAAACTTTCCATTAGCGTCCATAAGTAGTAACACACATGGACAACCAAAGATGCGAAAGTGTGAAACCGAAGGTTTACGTCCTTCCAGAATCTCATAAGGAGTTTTCTTATGTCGTTTGTTTACTAAAGCATGATTCTGGACGTAACAAGCCGTGCTAACAGCTTCAGCCCAAAAGAAACTAGGAAGCTTCGAGTCAGCCAGCATAGTACGCGCAGCCTCTATAAGAGTACGATTTCGTCTTTCAGCTACTCCATTTTGTTGTGGAGTTCGTGGTGCACTGTACTGTTGTTCAATTCCTTTTTCAGCACAGAATGTATCCATGGTGACATTTTTGAATTCCGTCCCATTGTCTGATCGAATAGCCTTTACTTTGGTACTGGCTTGATTTTCCACCAGAGTAATGAATTGTTTGATCAAACCCGCAGCCTCATTCTTGTGACTTAGAAAGTACACCCAGGTGTAGCGTGAGAAATCATCGACTATCACGAGACAATAAGCCTTCTTGCCAATACTTAACACATTCACCGGACCAAAGAGATCCATGTGAAGTAATTCAAGCACAGCTTTGGTTGAGGGTGTAGGCTTGGATTTATGAGGCTTTCGATGTGCTTTTCCTTTTGCACAAGCAACACACTTTTCTACCAACATAAAGTCTTTGATTGGTAGGTCATGGACCAGTTGACCTTTGGCAAGTCGATTCAAGTTCTTCATATTTACATGCCCAAGACGACGATGCCACAATAAACCATCATGTTCTGAAATCTTTGAAAATAGACAAGTAACTTCTTCACACGGCTTCTTGTTCATATCAATGACATAAGCATTTCCCCGTCTCTCTGCTATCATCAAAAACCAGTCTTCAGGAATCACAATCCCTGGCTTCAATACATAGCAGCCTTTCTTTGTAAAATGGACTGAATTTCCTCGATCAATTATCTGTGAAATGCTCAACAGATTGTGTTTCAGTTCAGGGACATAATTCACATTTTCGAAGCTTAAAACGCCGTTTTTCACTGTTCCTTTCAACGTGATTCTTCCTGATTCTCCTCCCGCAAAAGAGACATATCCACCGTCAAATTCTTTTACATTGACCAGTTGAGACAAGTCTCCTGTCATATGCCTGGAACAGCCACTATCCATGTACCAGAGGCGCACGGTAGTCCTCCACAGTTGTTCCTGCACGATTAGCGGGATCAGTTAGATTTAGGAACCCAGTCCATAGTGGATCTGGGTTTCCCTTGTGCATCAAAATAAGTCACTCTCTACCACACCAAATTGTCTTTATTTAAAAATTTCGAAGGATTTTTAATGGCAGAATTTTGATGAGATGTATGAGACGAATTGGAATGCGTGGCCTTAGCTTTAGGTTGCCAATGCTTATTTGACCACTGAGAATTGTAGTTACCAAACGATTTATATTGATTTTTTTCGAAAATCCTTTTGTTGATTTTGATTTCTACGTTTGGCTGCATTCCAATCTTGATCAGAAGGCTTAGCCTTACGATAGTTATTCCTCATTGTCTTAGACTTTTCAGTCGTCACTGACTCTGAATAACGATATCGGTTTGGCTTGACTTTCTGATTTTGTGCATATTTATTTTTAGACTGCACACTTGGGAGATGAACACAGTTTCTGGCGATGTGTCCAGCAACTCCACAATTGAAACATGTTTGACGTTTCAATCTGTGGAAGTTTTGATGCTTCATAGCAGATGCGTATCTGTTGGGTTTAGAAGAATGAGCTTGATTGATGTTTCTTGCTTGGTTAACTTGTGCCTTTTCTGAGCATTTAGGTACCTGTTGATCAGAACTAGCACTGGCACAAGTATGAGATTCAGATGGATTAGATTTATCTTTATCAGAATCATTTTGAAAGGATGTTTCAGATTCAGTTTTAATTTTCTTTTCAGAAACCTTGTCTTGCAATATTTCATTCAAAACAACCACTTCTTCTTTTTGAAAATCAGATTCAGTTTTAATCTCGGAAGATGTTGAAACTTCATCAACACATGTATCATCTGAGTTTGATAAGGGTTCCTTTGCAACCTCGGTTTTCAATGGGGTCCTACTAGGTTCAACATTAGGGATGTCCACTGAGACCAATTCAGAAGAGGAATCAGAACACTGTTGATTCTCTTGAGAAGAAGTTTCAGTGGTTTCACAGAATGCGTCCTGAGGGACCTCACATGTCACGCTGTCATCAGCTGAAGAGTTAGAAACATTAGAATCACAATTTT
Organism: Helianthus tuberosus; assembly: GCA_030545235.1. Lineage (NCBI taxonomy): Eukaryota > Viridiplantae > Streptophyta > Magnoliopsida > Asterales > Asteraceae > Helianthus > Helianthus tuberosus. The sequence goes on along the minus strand of JARYGA010011942.1, from coordinate 22,888 downwards.
TGGCTACTGAAAAACATCCATCATCACACACATTATTCAAAGTTTCATCACAAGCATTCACAGTTTTGCCCAAAACATCAGGCCCAAAAGAAGACGAAACATAACTATGAAACGAGTTCAAAAACGATTGTCCAAACATACAACCAGAATCAGTTTTATCAAAAGTAGATTTAGAAATATCAGAATCTAAAGGTGGTTCATTCCCAAACATATCTCCCCATCTTACTTCAGGTACTTCAGCATATGATGAAGAAACGTTAGGATCAAAAGTACCCTTGGACACAAAACAAACTGGTTTAACCACCTGTTTTTCAACAGGTCTGACATTTACTGATGGCTTACAGTTTTTGGGACCATAAGTCATTTTGCTTTCATTCATCATCTCCTCCTCAGTCATAGGTAAGTAAGTATAATTATCATTATAAGGAGGAGGAGCCTGATTAAAACCCAATCCCAACCCTTTCCTTTTCTGGTATGCTAGCTGTTGATCACACAGGTTTTTGACTAATTTGCTGGAAGAATCAAATTTTTTAATATTTAGCTCATTTATTTGATATCTATCTCTGATATCCTCCAGTTCTTTAGTCACAGTGCATAATTTTTCTTGAACATAGAAAAGTTGGGCTGTTCTTACACTAACATCATCCTTGAGTTGGATGATGTCTTTTCGCTGAGCTTCGATTTTCTCTTTAAAAAGTTTTTCATTATTAGCCAAAGTGAATTTTTTCTTTTAATGTCATTATAATCTTCGATTAGCTCAGCGTTGTGTATTCTATAGGCTTCAACTCGTTCTCTACATTCAGGAGTACAGAAAACAGAAATTACCTCTTCTTTGGTGAGACCTTTGACTGGAGCTGAAAGAATCTGAGTCATGAAAGCAAGATTTTCAGCTGAAATCTCCTCCTCAGATGCTGAAGTCTCATCCTCAGAAACAGAAGCTTGATCATTTGAGGCCATGAAAGCAATGTTGTTTGAATCAGCTTGATTTTCTGGAGCTGAGATGTTTAGTCGCTCTATTTCCGAATTCCAATCAAAGTTGACACCAGGCTGAACCACCAAGGCTTGAGCTAATCCCAGGGGTTGAGGACTTCCACCAGCAGCAGCATCAGCAGATGTACTCGATGTGGTCACAAGAGCTCTCTCTCGATTAGGTGAAGCAGGTTGGGCTGGAGTTTGTTCACTATTGACCCTAGGTTTGGTACAGTTTCTTGCCAAATGACCTGGTTCATGACAATTGTAGCAACGAAACTCAAATGGCATTTTTGTGGGTCCAGTAAAGGTAAGACCTTGCCATTTGTTTCTCCCGGTTTTATTCACAAAATTTTTGGCTCTAAATGCTGCCATAGCCATCTGCCAGGTTATATCCATTTCTTCTACATCTTCGGGATGAATTTGATCTAAGTCATCCATAGAAAACTTAGGAGGATTAAGTTTACCAACAGCAAAAGCATTCAAGCAATTTATGACAGAAGCAGCTATGTCAAGATTTTCCTTTGACTGTAGCAAGAAGAAGGCAATCATCTCGTTTTTAGCAGTGGGAGTTGACGATGCAGCAGCAGGTGCTGGAGTTCCAGAGTAATAAGCATTTGATGAGGTAGGAGCAGCTTTAGCAGAAGCAGAGTTGCTGAACATTTGAAAACCAGTGTGAGACACAAGAGCAGTGTTATTGCTTGATGTAGAGGGTGTTACAGTGAATCCAGCGGCCAGCATGCTATTCTTGTAATTTGTTTCTCTCTGTTTATCGTCTAGCTCGCATGCTTTAATGTGAGAAATCATTTCAGATAAACTACACCTTGCTAGATCCGTGGTTTTCTTGATCATTGCAACATGATGATCCCAACTTTTAGGTAAAGCATTTAGAAGCTGTCTATTAATTGAAGCATTTGACGTGGGCATTTCCTCCATCTGCATTTGAGTAATCAACTTAACGAATCTCTGAATTTGATTATCGACAGTCTCTCCATATATATGATTAAAATTGTTGAAATTTTGGCTCAGCAGATTTCTACGACTCTCTTTCATATCTTCATTGCCTTCATAGACATCTATTAATGATTCCCATAACTCCTTTGCAGATTTGCAAGTGCGAAAACCAATAGCAACATCTGGTCCTAAATCCATGGTCAGGTAAGAAAATGCCATATCATCTTCTTCAACAATTTTGAAGTCTTCTTCAGTATACCGATCAACAGGCTTTTTCACTTTCACTCCAGCATCAGTAGAACTGTCCATTATAATTTCTCTTGGGCCTCTAAGAATACTTTGCCAAATTTTTGCATCCTTGACCTTAACATGTTTTTCAAAACGCCACTTCCACTCAGGGAAGTCATTTCCATTTAACAGCCTAGGAACACGAGTGGTGGTTCCAATGATGGAATCCAGTTCTTGATGCTTAGTCATAGCTGCCAGGTCAACATTTTGATTACTTGAAGTCATGGTTACTCAATTACTTAATTAATTTACTGATTAATTAATTATTTAAGTTCAAGAGTCCAAGAGTCCAAAGTTCAAAATCTGAATGACGTTGCAAATGTCGTTGCGAGTCGAGACTGAATCAGTAAGTGTGTTTTATCCTGAGTCGAGACAGTTGTTGCGAGTGAACTGAATCCTGAGTCGAGACTAGTGTTGTGAGTCGAGATCTAGAACAACCAAAACTTGAAGCCAGTCGAGACAAGCGATTTCGAGTCAAAGATGGTAACTCGAGACCACTGCAATAGCAAGTCGAGACAAGAAAACAAGATTTTCACTCGAGACGGAAGAGTTAAGCACTCGAGACTGATGAATCTTGAGTCGAGACTGATGAATGTGAGTCGAGACCCTGCAAAACAGACTTGTGAGATAAAAATAACTGTGGTTCCTGATTTTCAGCAGCTTCCAAAATTCAAAGATATGAAATCTTTGAATGTTTTATCTTCAACAAACTTCCGATAGTTCAGCAAACACCTTATTCAACGAATCACAAACCAAAATCAACAACTTTAATCAAGATTTACGAAGAACAGATTGTATCCGAACACACGAATAAACTGAAATTCTGTAAAAACACACTAGCAGACAAGATCAGTAACAATTAATGCCTTCTTGAATCCAATGATATCAAAACCGAACCAAGACTTGGTTTCTTGGCTCTGATACCAATTGTAAAACCCGAAAGGATCTTTCAATGATATCAACGTTAACTTGTGTAAGTGCGGAAACCAAACACAAGCGGATTCAAGAAAACTATAAGATAGAATAAACACAATAAGCAAATCAAAACACTATCTTGCATTCACCTTAGAACCGATGACTGATACAAGACACACCAAAAGATCTCGAGTGGCCTCTGACTTTCTACCAAGCGATCAACCCTCTAAACATCATAAGGGTTTGCTTATATACTACCTAAGATGGATCGAGACCATCCTAGGCCCACTCGAGATCGCACCAAAACCCAATACTTACATTCGACCCAAAACAACTAGTCAAACATTACAAGATCAACCCTACACTATTATATTTCTCCATGCATAAACCTCAAGGTTCCAACACAAACATTGGTCTTGTGCGGTCCGGATGGACTTGTGCGATCCAGTAGAGCTTGTGCGACTGGACAAAACTTGTGCGATCGAGTGGGGGCTTTGAGGCCCAACAGTATAATATAGTTCAGCCCAACAGTATAATATAGTTCAGGTAGTTTGTGTGTAGCCCAAGCCTTGTGCGATCGGCAGTGCCTTGTGCGATCCACAAGGTCTTGTGCGATCATGCAATGCTATGTTGTACACTGTGTTCTAACTAGTTGTACCTCAACTTGTGCGACTGTCTTGTGCGATCAGATCAGATCTTGTATGATCTGATCTTGTGCGATCGATTATCATTCCTAAAATCATGCAATCTTTCTAACAGTTTCCAATTTCAAATCAACACTAACAGTTTCCAAACATGCAATAATCGATCAAACAAGGGTTTTAACCTCAAATCTCTATGAACCCTAATCACATTCAAAACATACATTCGGTTCTCCATTATCTTTAACATCATACGATTATCAATCCTACAATGATCTAAACATACTACACATGTGAACCGATTTTCATGAACATCAAACCTCATCAATTTACATTTCAATCAAAACACATATCATCCCTAAATCACCATGTATAACATATAGATCACAACACTATCTAACAAAACAATAATGACGAACACTAACCGGTTAGAAGGTAAAACAAGATGATCCGAACAAGAAAGCTTCGAGAGAAGGGGATGAGATGCCGTCGGCTTAGAGATAGAGAGAGAGAATTAGGGTTTGGTGTGTGTTAAGTGTTTGTAAATTATGAGTAAACAAAACCCCACTAATGGATACATGTGAGCGTATAAGAGGAGAAGGGGAGTGGGCCGAACCCTAACTTGGGCTGCCCTGGTTCGAATACAAGGAGTGTGGCCCGAATGGGCTTATGCGATCGGGTTGAAGTTGTGCGATTACATTATATGCAAACATTACACACATTCACATAACATAATAACCATAACATTTCATTAACATCAACTTGTCACATAATCACATAATGCTCACACCGGTTACATCAAAGTACAAAGAAAGGTTCTGAAATACGAGTTGTCACAAGAGGTGGTGTGCCAAGGGATGGTTTGCAAATGAGCCAAGCACCCCTATTTATAGCCTGAACAGCAGCTCGGGCACGGCCCCGTGTCCATCCTCCTTCTCTTTCTTCATTAATTGCAGCTTGTCTGCATTAGTTGACCACGCCCCCATATCCGCTGGGCACGACCCCCTGTGCAGAAGCGTATCTGTACTATCAAGATTTCCCTAGATTCTGCGAATCTTAGAGTTGACCACGACCCCGTGTCCGCTGGGCACGCCCCCGTGGTGGGTGATAGAAGCTTCTACAACTTTGTCTTTTCTGCAGACACTTGGGCACGCCCCCGTGCTCACTGAGTACGGGGAATGTTCAGCCTTCTGTTCTCTTGTTTTTGCTTGGGAAGATGCTGTCGGGGGGTCGGGCATGCCACGTTTATTCCTTTTCTTGTATTTATGTTAGATTTAGCTGCCTTTTTGCTTCTTTTGTTCATTTGAGCTCATTTAATCATGAAAATACAAAAGGAAGACAAAAACATACTTTTTCCAACATTAGTACTAAAAAAGGGTTAGTTTTATGCCACATTTGATGTAATTTATATGTTGCATTTTGCACACATCACTCATACAATAACAGTTATCATTCCAGCATTCAAATGGCACCATTTGAGGCTTTGTATGGAAGAAGATGTCGATCGCCTATTGTATGGCACGAGATTGGACACTCGCAATTAACCGATCCTGAGCTACTGCAAGAAACGACTTACAAAATCCTCCAAATTCGAGACAATCTATTGAAAGCTCGGAGTCGTCAGAAAAGTTACGCCGATAGACGACGCAAGCCCCTTGAATTTGACATTGGCGACCATGTACTCCTAAAGGTATCACCTTGGAAGGGTGTGGTCAGATTCGGCAAGAGAGGAAAGCTCGCGCCTCGATTTGTGGGACCCTTTAAGATTCTAGAAAGGATCAGAAAAGTGGCTTACAGACTCGAACTACCGGAGGAACTTAGCAACATTCACCCGACTTTCCACGTTTCGAACCTCAGAAAGTGTCTGGCTGAGCATGATTTACACGTACCACTTGAGGACCTACAAGTGAACGAAACATTACACTTCGTGGAAAAGCCTGTCGAGATCATGGACCGACAAACAAAGCAGCTCAGACGCTCACGCATTCCCATTGTGAAAGTTCGCTGGGAAGGCAAATGAGGCGCAGAGTTCACTTGGGAACTCGAAAGTGACATGAAGGCGAAGTACCCGTAGTTGTTTGTTACGGCTTCGGCCTAATTTCGGGACGAAATTCCCTTAAGAGGGGGAGGCTGTAACACCCCGTGTTTCAGAAGTCAAAGTCAAAGCCAAGATTGAAGTCAAAGGAAGAAAAGATTCCTAATTGCGATCTGTCACTCCTTACTCAACTACCGTTTTGACTTCTTTGACTTGTAGATAATCTAATTATTTTATCGCATTCGTTGTATTATGTGGAGTACTTGTTAATAATCGAGGATTAATCGCTATTTAATCGCATGTTTAATCGATTTATCGCTTATCGCTATCGCAATCGCAACTCGAATTACGTGTTCTGGATATTGTTTTACGTGTGTGTGCTATTCATGTGTTACCTATGCATGTTATGCTTATGTTGAGGTGTTAATCGCAAATCGCAAACAATCGCATTGCAATCGAATCGCAAACGCTAATCGCAGGTTAATTATAGTGATTGTATGTTAGATATAGTAGTTGGAATTAATTTGTAATACTATCGCATCGCTCACTCAAATCACATCGCTCACTCAAATCACATTGCAACGTGCTACACGCGAATCGAAAGAACAAAACTCATCGCGCCAGAATCATGGATCGAGTGGCCAACTGATCGAGTGGCCATCCGATCGGGTTGCCATCCGATCGGCTTGCCATCCGATCGGCTTGCCATCCGATCGGGTTGCCATCCGATCGAGTTGCCACCCGATCGGACTGCCACCTGATCGACCAGCCATTTCCCCACTTTCCTTTTTGGGAAACCCTATAAATACCCTCATTTGTCACCTTATTTGATGGTGACAGCTCCCTTGTTCGACTCAGCCGCACTCAAGCTCATTTCTCTCGATTTCTCTCAATTCTTGTAAGTTTTCAACCTAAATCTTGTACTTCTATGGTCCACACACTTCTTCATCATTCTCTCTTTCAAATCTCAACTTTTAACCGTGAAATCAGTGGATTGAGCTGTTCAAGGGCGATGTCAGCATGTTGTTCTTATGAACTTCATGTTTTAGCTTCAATCCACCAAGAACAACTTAGATATGGACGATTTCCACATGAATGAACAAAGATCTTGCATAGATCTGAACATATTCATGGTTAAAAGGATTGAGAGAAGGTTTTTCAACTTTCTTTCAACTCTTTTACACTCAATGCACTCAAAACCGATAGAATCGGAGCTTGTTCTGATCTTCTAATCATTCCCAGTGATGTATTAGTCCCAGATCCGAATTCTATCCGAGAGACTACTGATTTCGGGTTTGAACATGAACAACCGTCATGAACCGTGAACTGGTCGGACTAGGGTGGTTCCTGTTCGGTCGGGTCACTTGGGTCGGGATAGGGTTCCTGTTGTTTAAACTAGTTATCAAAATTGTCACGTTCAAACACTGCAAAACTTCAAACAGAATCAGGTGACAAAAAGATCAGATCGTCGGGATGGATTGCCGTCCGATCGGATTGCCGTCCGATCGGATTTCCATCCGATCGGATTACCATCCGATCGACCGACCATCCGACGGATTGCACTTGGTTCCACACTTAACTTTTTATTCAAACTATACAAGGATCTGAACGTTGAACGGATTATCGTTTGATCGGATTGCCATCCGATCGAGCGACCGTCCGATCGTGTGACGTTTAGGACTTTGGTACTTAAATAATTTTCAACATGTTCAATGCACAAGATTGCCACCCGATCGGATTGCTATCCGATCGAGTGACCGTCCTGCTGTGAACTTGTTCTCAAAATGAGAAGCCTCGCCAATCGGATTGTCGTCCGATCGACCGACCGTTCGATCGACCGACCTGAAGGGTAGATATACTTCTCTATTTTCAAAATGCTACAACGAAAACTTCAAAGTCAAACCATCATACACAAACACATCCTCACCAAGCGAGGTGTCAATCCAATCGAATGGCCATCCGATCGAATGACCATTTAAACGGATTGCCACCCGATCGACTGGCCATCCGATCGACTGGCCATCCGATCGGATTGCCATCCGATCGGATTGCAATCCGATTGGATTACCATCCGAAACTTGGTTACCCTTCACCGTTTTACGCACCAACTTTCGCTTATGCTATCATTACTGTTCAGGCTGATCTCACTCTAGCGCTCCCTTCAATCCATAAACTTCATCGCTGTGAGTATACTCGAACCCTTTTTGCTTTACGAACTTTTGGGTGTTACATACGTTACTTATTCTAAATCACATCGAACACACTATGCAATACTTTAACGCTAACCGCTACTGCATGTATACGTGACTTGATGAATGCTTGTTTGTTATGTTTACACATAGATTGCTGTCTACCTACCTTAGCAACGATAGTACTATAGTTTGGACTCAGCACCTGTTCACTCAGAGGTTGTTAAGGACAATTAATCACATGATTCGCAGTGGTGAATATGTGTTACGAACTACCTTGGGCAGTCAACCCGCAGTCATTGGTATTGATAGGATCATATCAATAACTAACATGCTTCACATCACACGTTGTACGTGCTGGTTATGCGTAAACGATTTTGAACACTATTATGCTATTATCAAACTTGTATGCTCACCTTTACACTATGTGTATTGACTTTTACTTTAACATATGTGGCAGGTGCTTAAGATGCTAGGACGCCTTTTTTGCTGTGTGATGAAATCGAGGCTAGGAAAGAGTCCTAGAAACAAATAAACGAATTGTCTATTTTGAATTTTGAGTTGTCGGATCAGTAGTTGTTTATGAGACAATTATTTGTAATAACTGTTTATTTGGATATGTTATGGTATGGGACATGACGTTTTAAATATCTAGTAATTAATAGTTGTTATGGATACTCATGGACAATCTGTTTCGCTCAGTGCCGCCCCGATGATTCCGCCATCGGTTGGGGTGTGACAGAAACACAGTGCGAAAAGATCACGATGACCCGAAAATCACTGGATCCACCCAGCTACATTACTTGATTTGAAATTGCACCCCTTACTTCAACTAAGATGGCATTAGCCACTCCAGCTACATCACTTTAATTTATTCAACAAATTATTATTTTGGCCTTTATGGGGTCACTCTAAAAATTCTACGAGATAATATAAACTCTGTTGGGGTCACTTGACCTATACCCAAAAATTCTACGAGATAATCATCATCATCACACTCAGTAAATCTTACCAATAGCAAAGCTAAGGTAGGGTCTGAGGAGAGTAAGATGTAGACAACCTTACCTCTACTCCGTAGGAATAAAGAGGCTGCTTCCAATGAGACCCCCAGCTCAATAGTAGTTTTGCATCAAGCCTTGGACATAAGGCACATAACACTCAGCAATTGAGATAACTGCCGATTAGTGCATGTACATCCTTGTCTTTCGGCTATCAACGCCACCACATGATGCATGATTAACCATCCTCCTCTTTTAACGTTATTTTCACGAAATTAGTAAAATTAGTGCACTTTCACTTTTGCCCCCCGAAAACCCACACATATATACATTATATGCGCATACTGCAAGCGGGGCGTAAAACAATTATATAGGGTCACTTGACCCATACCCATTAAACTGGCTCCATTGGACTATTGCAACAAAAAAAAGTATAGTATTTAAATAAAACTAGATATACACTCCCGTCGTGTTACGGCGAGGGCTTAGAAGCGTCGGAAAATCATCAAAGTGTTTCAGCATAAGAAAACATGCAGCTAGTCAAGTCTTTTAGACGGTAAATTGTAGGGCCGTCCAAAAAGCTCGAAGCTCGCTCGGATTTAGCTTGGAAAAAACTCGCTCTATATGGCTCGGTTTGAAAGTGAACCTAACTCGGCTCGGCTCGTGACGAGCCAAATTGGCTCGGTTTGGCTCACTTGGTAGCTCGGCTCGGCTTAGCTCGAATTATTTCTTATAATATATTTAATTTTTATTTACATATAATATATTACAAAAAAAGTGATTATTATTTGCATGTATTTAGGCTTAGTTTGATATGTATGACATATTTAAAGGTTGATTGCCATGCTAATGAATAAATATGATTTTTACTTGAAATATAAAACTTATTTTGCGTTGTTGAATGTGATTTTGGCTTGTAATGTATTAGGTTGAACTTATTTTGAATATGTTTTTTTGAAGTATTGAATAATATTTTAGAATACTAAATTTTGAGAGCTACGTATTAAACTTTTATTTTTAAAATCGAGCCAAACCAAGCCAAGCCAAGCCGAGCCAACTCGGTTTAAAACTAAGCCGAGCCCGAGCTTAGATTTTCAGCTCGGTTTATAATCGAGCCGAGCCCGAGCTTGCCCTAGCTCGGCTCGGCTTATGAACAACCCTAGTGTCTGTTTGGTATGGGGTAATGGAATGGACGAAGGAATGGAATGGACGAGGTAATGGAATGGATGAGGGAATGCAATCGATCATTACCATTCCATGTCTTGTTTGGTTACCATGTGTGAATGAAATGAATTATTATTGTGTATTGCTCGGTAGGCAAGAAAAACGGAGTAATAAAATCAGCGGTGAGTGGTGATGGTGGTCGGTGGTAGTGATTGTGGGTGGTTATAGGTGGCGGTGGTAGGTGTCGGTGGCGGAGATGGGTGGTGGTGGCGGCGAGTGGCGGTGCGGCGGTGACGACGAGTGTGGTGGCGGCAAGGTGGCCGTTGGTGGTGGGTGGCAGCAGAGGTGGCGGTAGGTGGTGGTGGCGTCGATGATGGTGGTGGGTGGCGGCGACAAGTGGCGTTGGCGGTTGGTCGCGGCTGTGGGTGATAACGGTGGCGAGTGGGTGGTGGTGGCGACGACGGTGGCTGTCGGGATGAGGTGGTGGTGGGTGGCGGCGTTGGCTTCGGTGGTGGGTGGTGGTGGTGGTGGTGGTGGGTTGTGGCGAAGGTGGTGGGGTTGTGGTGTTGATGAATGGTGCAAGGGGGGATGGAGTGGAAAAAACATGGGGGTGGAAGGAATGATTTTGAGGGAATGGAATGCCTTTTGGAATGGGTAATTCCATTCCATTGACCAACCAAACACCCTTTTCTTCATTCCCTCGTAATTATCCATTCCATTCAACCTCTCATTCCTGCATAGCAAACACTACCCTAGTAAATTGAAATCACATTCTTAGAGCAACGTAGTATAAAGCTAAATAATTTTATTCGGTATATAAAAACATTATTTAAGTTAGAAACCTTAACAACAGTAATTTATTTATTTTTAAGTTTGCAGTGTCCAAACAAAAACGACATGATAATATCATTTTTTCCTTCAAAGGCATATAATACAGAATATCAATATTGATTTGTGTTTGAATACTACAATACTTGTTCTTTTAACACATGGATAACAAATTTCCAAATCTATCCATTCGTCTTCCCTACACAGTACCATCTTGCCAACATGTTAATCTTCTTTATTGCTACTCTGCCAACAAACTCACCTTTTTTAAATTCAATATCAAAAGAAAACGTGCAAAGTTAATATCTAAGAAGTTGCAATGATCGAAAGTAACTAATTAAATAGAGTAATCAAATCAATTGCAACTGAAGTAAAAAAAAACCATCAAAACGAACAAAGTAAATCAACAATTCTAGTGGTGTGTCTACACAACAGCAAATTGATCATAAAAATTCAGACATATAAATGAAAATGAAATTGACATATCCCTAAATTTGCAATACAAAAATTTAATTGTGTAAGTCTCAGAACGATGTCATCATAGACTATACAATAGGGATTCTAAGCAAGCAACGAAACCCTTTCATATCGTCCGAGAAGGAAACCGGCCGGCAGCAAACCCTTGTGTATGAACAAAAGTACCGGACCACTGTACAGACCCAAAACGATAGCGCCTATAATGTCGGCGAAGGCGGCCAGCTTTACGGCATCTCTGATGATACCATCATCATCATCGACACCGTACAAACCTACCGCCATCCAATCGACGGGCAGAGCTTCCAAAAACAGAAACCCTCTATGCTTCTCTCTATAGAACCCCCTATCTGTTTCTCTCTTTACAAGAAGAGAGTTAGAGTAACTCCCACTCCTCAATGATGAAAGTATCAAACCCGTCGCCATAGACGGTCGGAACCTCCGAAAACGAAGACGACGAAAACCCCAAAGGGAACCCATTGTATGCCTATCTTCTCGACAAATAACACATGGTCGCCGACCGTCGACAACAGAACGACAAACTTTTAGTGCGAGAAGGAGGCAACGGTTTTTAGAGGGAGAAAGTGACGGTTAGTAAAGGAGAAAGGGAGAACATGCATTAGAGGGAAATAAGTTGGTAAAGATAAAGGTAACAGGCAAACAAATAACCTATATGACAGCACAAAGTACAATTTGCATAAACAATTCAAAAATCAACCCACAGCTTTTATAAACCTCTCAAAAACCGCCATACAATAATGATATGTAAAAGATACAACTACCATTACAAAGAATGGTTGCTAATGATATACTAAACTTTAAGCAATGTTGCTAATGATATACTAAACTTTAAGCAATGTATACAAATACTAATGCAACAATATGTTGCAAAATAATAGTATATAAATAAGAAGGTTTACCATTTATATTTTCCTCATCCAGGTTTATAAATTATTTTGAAAGAGCACTTCTCTATTAGATTATGTGTTATGAAGGCTTTACTGTGTAAAGAAGTGAAGCCACATCGACGCTATGTAAGCAATCATCGTTCACCTTCTTCGAATCGTGCCTCTTTTATGGTTCATCCATAACCCAACCTAAATCAATATTTTATTAAATAATTATGATTTATAATTATTGTTTATTGTATAAAAATATTAGAAATAATAAAAATAATAATTTTGTTATGAAACTTATAAACTATTTAATTTTTATATTAAATATATAAACAAAAAAGTTAAAACATTAGTATTTATTTTATACTAAAAATATTTTTTTTGAAAGAACTCTATTTTTAATAATTTTATATCTAGATGTTCACAAAAAACAACTAAGAAATATAGTGTATTTAGTTTTGTTTATAAGTTTAAATATTACAAGTTAATTGAGTAATTAAATCATTTGGTTGGTTTTTTTATTTATATTTAATTCTCTATACCCTTTTAACATAATGTCCACGTCCCCACTACACGTATTTTAGAAAAAACGCCCAATAATGCCCCCTTGCTGATTGTACTGCCACATGGCGGAAAACGCCAAAGGGTGGGGGCATTATTCACCCTTACCACTACGCATGGTCTTAGGTTGCCATGACAACCAGACTGTGGTCTTTTTCTAAAAAAAATATTTTTTTCTTTTTTGTTAAATCTACATGGCAACCAATCCAAAAAAATAGTCATCATAGTGGTAATTTTAATTAAACAAGAGATGGATTGTTTTAGATAATTAGGTTTCTAAAGTAAGTTTGTTATTAACAACAAGATTGAAGTTATAGTCTAATTTTTTATGGACCTGACCCACTTCTAAAAAAGTCGGGTTGGACCTTGTTCAGTCTGCCAATTCGTATACTAGTCGTAGTCTCGTTCTCTGAAACTGTTTGGACCCGACCTAATTTGAATAACATGTTAAAAACTCGTTTTTTGTGTTCCAGACTTCCAGCCAAACCGGGTTAAACCCGACCCCAACCAATTTGATATGTTTGAATATCTTTTACTAAACCGGTTTATAATTGGTTTTTACAAACCGATTTTTTTTCACCCCACCCACCCCGCTGTAAAATGGGTTTTAAAGTCTAAATAAACCCTAACCAGTTGTAAAAAAACACAAAACCCTATCGATCTCTTCTTTCCCCTTTCCTCTCCACCGCCGAATCTTCAGTTTTTTCATCCCCTGCTCGACAACTACCACACAAGGTCAGAAATTTATGCGATTTGTTCAATTTATGCAATTTCTGCGATTGTTAGATTTGTTCAATTTGTTGATTGTTTGATTTATGTGATTATGGCATTTAATCAACAACATTTGTGTGGTATGCATCCATTATCTGATACATATACAATTGATATCGTACATTTATATGAAGTAAATGTTTTTTTATCAAGAAAATCATACGAATCTTTGATTTCTGTTATCTGGACCTGTTTTCTGATTCGACTCATCTGAATTAACTCTAGGTAGTATAGTTTTTGGTTTGTCACACATGCTAATTGGAATTTTTATGTTTATATTTGAAATACTGCTAAATTGAATTGACTAGTTGTTGTTAAGTTGGATTGAATAGTATAATTATTTGATGTGTAAAAACGAAAAGGTACAATGGTTTCAAACAGTTTTATCTTTTAATGATTCCTTGCATAGACGTTTAGATGCTATCACTTTAACGTCTTTCTCATGGCTTCTAGGTTTCAGCCTTGTGCCCCTGAAGATAAGAAAAGCTCCAAGAAGTTCTCTTGTTATCATCTTTTACATTCACAATGAAGAAGAAGCTGCAAAAGGAGGCACTTTCCGCTTGTTCTGCTGCTGTAGCCACCTCCACAGTTGACCTTAAAACCGTAATCCATGACCATGCTCTGTTCTTTGAGAAACTAGTCGAATTAATCCCCGCAAAGTTCTACCTTCCGGTCGATGAAGATTCGAAACCCTGGTTTCAAGGTCTCGGCAAAGACAAAAAAGCATCTCTCAAACAACAAATGCGTGAAAACATCAAGAAATCCCGGCGTGATCGTCTGGACCCGGAGAAATCACAAACCACAACCCTAGATCTTCTAAAGAAAAGCATCAGTAAGAACGCAAACGAAGATAAGGATTCAGATGAAGAGGACGACGATGACGAAGAGGAAGAAATTGAAATCAAAGTGAAACCGGTATCGGAGTTTGACGGTGAAACCAATAACAGTCACAAGTCTGTTACATATGAGGAGTTACAACAGAGACTGCATCATAAGCATGAAATGCTTCGCGCGAACCGATGCCAAGGGAAACGAACAATGATAATGAACGAGGTTAGAAAAAGGGATAATTATACCGACAAGAAACGTAAACGGGAAGATAAAGACAGTGGTAGTAACAATAGAGATGCCAGTGGTAGTGGTAAGGGAAAAGGTAAGATCGAGGCCGATTTTGAATTCGGGAAAGTGAAATTGGGAGACGAAGACGGGAACAGGAAGAAAGCGAAAAAGGCTTCGAAACTGAAAGAGTTGGAGAAAGCGAAGAAGCTTGTAACATCCCGAAAATAAAAGTTCATAAAATTTGCAATTTTATTTGTAAATAAATTAGTAAAATAAACTAACTAGGGGTGACACTAACCTAGTTAGATAATGACTAGTGAGTAGTTAAAGGACAAAAAGGGGACTAAAGGAAATTAGAGGGACCAAAAGTGATTAAACTAAAATTTAGTTTAATAAAACAAGAAAAATAGAAATCTTAAACACACATACGTGTGTGAGATCGACCAGACAAGAGCAGAGGGGCGACCAAGTTCATCAAAACCCTAGTTCAGCATAAAATCTCTAAATTGAAGGATCAAACTCAGTCCAAATCAAAATCCGAACATAGATTAGTGATCCTCATCACAAGGGGGTTACAAGGTATGTAAAATTTGGTGTTAATTCTCTGTTTGAAATTCTCATGAAATTGGGAAATCTGAAATTAGATGATGCATGTTTGTGATTTGGTTAGCTTAGTGATGAGATGGTGTCTAGAAGTAAACCCTAGACAACTACATGTGAAATCATGTCCAAATTCAGGAAATTCCATGAACACATTGAAGGTGGGTTATGGGTTTTACAAGATAATGATGAACACTAGGGTTTAGAATGATTATTCTAGTGTAATTTGATCATAGAAAGTGATTTCAGAAAAAGTATGATGTTTAAATGCTATATGAAAGCTTTATTGATGTTAAGTTTAGCTAAATAGCAAGCTATGAACTTGAATATGAATAACATAAAATTCTTCCCTTATAGTGTTTGTGGAAATGCCTCAAAGAAGGCTTAAAACTGAAATTCAAAGTCGAAACGCATAATTTTGATGATTTGAAAAATTATGCGATATATGATTGAAATGGAGTTCTAAATACAATGTGATTGAACTCTATAGGAAAGGAAGCCGGAGCTACGAGCGGACAAGCCGGTGTAGACGCACGACTAAAGGGTGTGCTTTGAAGGTATGTAACTTGACCCGTTACATCAAATAAATTGTTGTTAGACTATACATAGTCGCATTGTAGAATAGAAGTTGTGTTGATTGTTCTTGAATTAATAAGGTTAGAATTGATAAGGAACCGTTTGGTGGTCATCATATTGGAGGATTTCCACAAGATGAGCCAACGGGTCGGATAATAGAGTGAATTATAGTATTGTTGTTTTAATTAGTTAGCAATGGCAATAACAAGCACAAGAGCATTAAACCATTGGATTGGTAAGGAAATGCAGGTGATGCTAAGCTCTGGAAGATGGGCATAAAGCGCCATAGGCTTGCTAGTGAAATGGTAGTAAAATGAGTAGAGTTAAAGTGGGTCGAATAAATGTATAGTGACATTTAGTCGTTCGGTCCGTAAGTTAAATTTTTGGTATGATAGTTGTAATGAATGTGTCCGTAATGAATTTACAGACTTATATAAAAAGAATCACCTAAAACAACATGTGGATTCGGGTGAAATCAACAATACGGTCAAAATGGTAAAGTTGCAGGAGCTACCGTAAGTTACGGTCTCCACCGTAACTTACGGTAGACAACAAAACAGTTACGACAGACTTATACTGCCTTACGGCAGACTATAATGAATCAGCATCTACTGTAACTTACGGTAGACACCGTAAGTTACGGTAGAGTCTAGAAAACCTTGTATTTTTATTTTCCTTTCACATTTCGATGTCAGAACAGTTTTTATGCATTACATAAATGTCAAAACTAACATTTTTGGTGGTTTTGACCTTAGGTGAGGATGTGGATCTTACGGATGGCGGTCAAGCAAGTTTTGAAGAACCGAACACACTTTAGAAGCTTCCGCGATATCTAACTTTAATAAACAATGATCTTAGCATATAAACAATTTATGAATGTTTGATTTAGTCGTTAGTAGACTAATGTTTTGCTATTTATGAACTTTATCTATGAACTTATGTTATAAGTTGGACATCTTTTATATAAAAATTGTATGAATTTTATTAAATTCAAGTAGTAATTAGAAGGGTGTTACAAGTTGGTAATCAGAGCTTAAGGTTGTCAACAAAGTGTTCGGTTCAAGCTTGATCGATCGTCCGGTAAGAATTAATTGCTTTAGTAGACTTACTAGAATACTAGAAAAAGGAAATTTGAATTGATATGCACGGGAAGTGCATGTTTACACACTCAAACCCGGAAAAGTGCACTAAGCATAAATGGTTTAAGCAAGTGGTGAACTTGGCTAGATCAAAATGAATGACGTATATGTCATAAATGAAATGTTTAACAATTAATGTAAACATTTAAATTTCAAGATGACGGAAAGATGGGAGGAGTGTATGAATACGCTCGAACCCGGGAAAATACACTAAGTAAGAAAGGTAAGGCAAGATATATACTTGACCAAACCGAAAAGGAATAACACGTTATTTATGATTGAATGAGAGTGATATAAATTTCCGTATAATAAGATGGAAATGAATTAAATAATTATTGATAAATCATGATGGATGTTTCAGTTAAAGAAATGTCTGGAGTAACCGGAGATGATTCGACATCTCAATTGACTGAACAAATGAAAGCTAAGATTTCCGAGGAGGTCGGAAAAGTTCTAGAAAATAGTCTATCACAGTATATTGATAGATTACAAACCACAATCGTGCCGGTGGTAAACGATATGATGACTGAATTAAAAGACAGCATACTACAAGAAATAGAAGAAAGGAGGGTGTTGGATATGAATCCAAGATCCGTAAAGAAGTCCAAGTCTAATAAAGCTCTCAAGAAGGGAGTTACAAAAAGTGTGTTACATCAGTGTAGATTTTGTGGAAAAAAAATTCACAAGGGCACATGTGGTAAGCCAAGACATAAAAAGTCTAAATGTCCAGAGAGGATTGGAACCAAGGACACAACCGACACAAAATCTGATGCCCAGAAATCAAGGACAAAGTTGTTTTATATAACAGCCACGGAGGCTAAAGCTGAACCTGAAGTCGTTTCAGGTATACTCTTGTAAATTAAATTTCAGCATGAATTTTTTATTATTACGAGTGCAAATAAATCGTTTGCTTTATATCGATTTATTTAACATTCTACATTAGTGTTAACGAAATTACCAAGGCTTTGAAAAATAAAAATAGGTAATAATAAAGGTTCTATTGTTTATAAAAGGTGCTGAAATTGTACGTTGAGCATCGAGGTAAAAATAATCATGATAAATATTGCCTTGGGAAGGGGTGCGCGCACACTCGAACCCGAGAACGTAATGAAAGATAAGCGTCATAATAGGGAGGAGTGTAATAACATCCGAACCCTGGGAGTTTACAATAGTAATAGATAACAAGGACATGGTTATAGACTAAGCCAAACTAAATGAAACAGATAGAAACATCGTTTATGTCAACAAACAATGTGGATAAATTCCATACAACGATATGAAACAATAACATGAAATGAATTGATTTTGTTATTGTAACAATGGGTTAAAGTTAGAAATCAAGATATTAAGATTTGGATAGGAATATCCTCGAAAAAGAAACTAAATGGACAATATGTATTATTTGTTGCTGTAAATAATGAAATACCAATAAATTTGGATTTAGAAGCTCGGGTATGGGTAGATACCCAAGTAACATGTTATTAATAAATTCCTCCCGAGGAAGAATGATAGTCACCTTGATGAGGGTGAATATGTAAAAGAATTAGTAAGACAAACATTATGAAAGCGTTAGAATAAGAACGAGTAAACCCCAAGGGCCGAATAACAATAACAGTAGTTTACCAAATTAGACTTGAGACATGGGCCTTCGGGACATTTGTAAAAGAAACAGACCTAAGGGTCGCTGACAAAAGAAAGGTGGTGTACGGATTGAATAAAGTATAGTAGTTGATATCCCAAGTAAGCGCGACCTGGATAATGAAAGCGTGAAATATTATTGAATCTATGGGATAAGTCATAAAAGAGTATGAAAGGGAAAACGCAAACCAATGAAACCGGAGTGTTAAAAAAAATATATATCAAGATCAAGAACCCGGGTAACGGTTTGAAAGGAAATAGAGGCATAAACCAAATAACGGCATGAGTAAAATAAACCGACGCGAAGGACACATAAGAAGTCATAGAGTCGGAAAGATAATCCGAAAGAAAATGAGTGTAGCCTTAGACTACGGTCAAGGTCAAACGAATAGAAGATGATCCATGGGATCACCATAACCTCCAATTATAAACAATGTAAAGGCCTACGGGAACAAAATGACCATAGGGTCGCAAATACAAATGGAACATACTAGGGGGGGTCTCACCCTAAAAAGGTGAAGACCTAATAGAATAGTCTACAAGTCTAAGTAAAGGAACCTACGGGTCGATAATATAAAGCATGGAGAACCAATTATGATTCCTCGCGTAAAATGATAATTCCGAAGAATAATCCTCGTCGTCAATTCCTTGATATGATTAATCGACATGGTTAAAGAGAAAACATTAAACTAAAATTCAGTTTTAGTAAAGAAACGATGTTCTAACACCTAAGAATACCGAGAGAGAAATTAGAAAATGGTTAGTATTAAAGAATATAAGTCTAACGCCGAAAGCAGTAAGATAATGCAATCGGAGGAAAGATTCTTAAGAATGAAAGGTCAAGGTAAAAATAAACATGGCGTGATGTGATCACGGACACAAAAGTAATATAGAATGTAATCACGTTATAGTGTGAATGACTAGATATGGGAGTATAAACACGCAAAGGGCCGATGACGGCAATATTGCATACCCGAATGACGAGGTATGAGGTAAAATGGTGACCAATTAGTTTAGGCAATAAAACAAGTTGTAGCCTAAATAAAACTGTGACCTAGGTAGAGCGCTTGTTAATATAAAAACTAGCGTCAAGTAAGTATGGCTTACACTAGTCTTATATTTTAGAATATTCTCTATCGTATTAGTTACGAATAAGATAAATACATAGTTGAGGTATGATGTTTCAGCGTGTAGACGTACGGAACAAGATAGTTGAGCATGACAAGAAACCATGTGGAGGGTTTAAAAGGAGTTAAATCGGTAATTCGATCATTTTATGACAAATGGAAAATGAACTTTTAAATGATTAACTTATAGGGTAAACCAAAACAAACAATAGGGGTAAAACGGTAAATTGGTCACGCGTCGACCATAACTATTGGTTTTAAAAGACACTTATGAAGTAAGCCTTAATAGGCCGAAAAGTGTTAAGAAATGAATTATAAGTAAAACGACCGCACGATGTAAATCGGAGCGAGTCATATAGTCGAGATGAAAATACATGTCATCTCGCTAATAAAATCGGTCATTTAGACCAAACGGGTCAAAGGGTGAAGATACCACCTTTTGATAATAGCGACTAATGATTCTTGTCGAGTTATATGATTTCAGGAATAAATGTAGAAATGATGTTTGTATCGCTATTATTTAGCGAATATTATAGCAAGGCATTAAAACAGGTCAATACATTGACCCGAGTCAGGTATGTGTAATAGAGTAATTACTCATTTAGAACGTAAGGTTCAATGAGCATTAAATGAAGTCTTAGATAGACAATGGGTTACTTAAATGGGTAAACCGAATGTTTTAAAAGAGGGTCGTGGCGTTTCGAAAAGCATAATGACTTTTCAAACAAGATCATAACTCAAAAGAAGAATTATGGGTCAAACATGCTCTCAAAAGACCTTGTCGTAATTGAAATACTAAAAAGGACCAAAACGCCCTTGTTAGCTAATTAGAACAAACAACCTTTAAAGGTTGTTTGGAAACGAGTTTTATGATTAGGTAAATACTTAGAATAAGTATAGAAGCTGAAAGAGGTATTATATTAGTCAAATGGCACTATTTGAGTTTTGCCGTAAAATAATGATTCGAGAGGTAAAATTTGGTTTATATAGATCACCACATTAAACCCACCGTAAATACAGTTGTGGTGGGAGATTATAGGATAAGAAATGTGGTGATGGAATGCTAGAAGCAATTGCGAAACAAACAAATTGATCAAGTCAAGATCAAGTAGGAGCATAGGAAAGGTTCAGACACTACGTGGGAGTCTGAAGAGGAGATGCGACGTCGCTACCCTACATTATTTGGTACGTACTTCGGTTTCGGGGACGAAACCCTTTTAAGGGGGATGGACTTGTAACATCCCGAAAATAAAAGTTCATAAAATTTGCAATTTTATTTGTAAATAAATTAGTAAAATAAACTAACTAGGGGTGACACTAACCTAGTTAGATAATGACTAGTGAGTAGTTAAAGGACAAAAAGGGGACTAAAGGAAATTAGAGGGACCAAAAGTGATTAAACTAAAATTTAGTTTAATAAAACAAGAAAAATAGAAATCTTAAACACACATACGTGTGTGAGATCGACCAGACAAGAGCAGGGGGGGCGACCAAGTTCATCAAAACCCTAGTTCAGCATAAAATCTCTAAATTGAAGGATCAAACTCAGTCCAAATCAAAATCCGAACATAGATTAGTGATCCTCATCACAAGGGGGTTACAAGGTATGTAAAATTTGGTGTTAATTCTCTGTTTGAAATTCTCATGAAATTGGGAAATCTGAAATTAGATGATGCATGTTTGTGATTTGGTTAGCTTAGTGATGAGATGGTGTCTAGAAGTAAACCCTAGACAACTACATGTGAAATCATGTCCAAATTCAGGAAATTCCATGAACACATTGAAGGTGGGTTATGGGTTTTACAAGATAATGATGAACACTAGGGTTTAGAATGATTATTCTAGTGTAATTTGATCATAGAAAGTGATTTCAGAAAAAGTATGATGTTTAAATGCTATATGAAAGCTTTATTGATGTTAAGTTTAGCTAAATAGCAAGCTATGAACTTGAATATGAATAACATAAAATTCTTCCCTTATAGTGTTTGTGGAAATGCCTCAAAGAAGGCTTAAAACTGAAATTCAAAGTCGAAACGCATAATTTTGATGATTTGAAAAATTATGCGATATATGATTGAAATGGAGTTCTAAATACAATGTGATTGAACTCTATAGGAAAGGAAGCCGGAGCTACGAGCGGACAAGCCGGTGTAGACGCACGACTAAAGGGTGTGCTTTGAAGGTATGTAACTTGACCCGTTACATCAAATAAATTGTTGTTAGACTATACATAGTCGCATTGTAGAATAGAAGTTGTGTTGATTGTTCTTGAATTAATAAGGTTAGAATTGATAAGGAACCGTTTGGTGGTCATCATATTGGAGGATTTCCACAAGATGAGCCAACGGGTCGGATAATAGAGTGAATTATAGTATTGTTGTTTTAATTAGTTAGCAATGGCAATAACAAGCACAAGAGCATTAAACCATTGGATTGGTAAGGAAATGCAGGTGATGCTAAGCTCTGGAAGATGGGCATAAAGCGCCATAGGCTTGCTAGTGAAATGGTAGTAAAATGAGTAGAGTTAAAGTGGGTCGAATAAATGTATAGTGACATTTAGTCGTTCGGTCCGTAAGTTAAATTTTTGGTATGATAGTTGTAATGAATGTGTCCGTAATGAATTTACAGACTTATATAAAAAGAATCACCTAAAACAACATGTGGATTCGGGTGAAATCAACAATACGGTCAAAATGGTAAAGTTGCAGGAGCTACCGTAAGTTACGGTCTCCACCGTAACTTACGGTAGACAACAAAACAGTTACGGCAGACTTATACTGCCTTATGGCAGACTATAATGAATCAGCATCTACCGTAACTTACGGTAGACACCGTAAGTTACGGTAGAGACTAGAAAACCTTGTATTTTTATTTTCCTTTCACATTTCGATGTCAGAACAGTTTTTATGCATTACATAAATGTCAAAACTAACATTTTTGATGGTTTTGACCTTAGGTGAGGATGTGGATCTTACGGATGGCGGTCAAGCAAGTTTTGAAGAACCGAACACACTTTAGAAGCTTCCGCGATATCTAACTTTAATAAACAATGATCTTAGCATATAA
>JARYGA010011941.1:0-43036 GCA_030545235.1 Helianthus tuberosus | reverse complement strand
CAAAATGCAGCACACCCTTCTAGGGTGGTACTTTCCGTTGAATTTTGCTCCTTATTGAGAACTTAAGAGGGTTGCGACTCTCATCAACATTGATTTTTCTACCGATTACTGGCAACTTTCAGACGATCGCAGATTCGTATGATCCTATCCGTTGTCTCTAGGGTAAATTCAGGTCCTGATAGTTGAACTTACCAAACTTTTGTCCAATAAACGAACGTTTGACATTCCTTTTTATACAAGGTCTCCAAATGAGCAGCCTTGATGCTTATATACTAAATATTACTTATAGGATAACCTATTTAGGGTGAGATAGTCATTCTTATCACTACTTAAATCAATTTAAGGAATAGTTAACCTCATGATTAGTCGAATAAATCGACGTTCCTGGGCAGCTGATAGAAATTCTTAATCGTTACCTAGTTAAGGTCGCGGTAATCAATGCATAAGCATATTGCACCGTGCTTTCTTTTATCAACAATAATCGGAGCTCCTAAGACGATGAGCTAGCTGTACAAGCCTATCTCCATAATGATTGGCTCTTAATTCTTCCATTTTCGTCGGTGCTAACCGATATAGAGTTTCTGTAATAGATACAGCTCCTAATAGGATGTCAATCCTAACTCCATTTTGCCTCTCTGGAGGTAACCAGGGTAGTTTGTCACTTGTGCCATGGAAATGACACATCTGTTTTCACGAGTATATGGATGCCTTTAGTAGAAACGGCTACTCAGGCATTTCTATAATGGATATCTTCTTTGGATAACACTAGCTGACTTTGGTACAATATGACTATTGGAAATATCTTAGTGGTTCCATGCATTAAACCTCCGTACTGATCAGGCATGGAAGCAATCTATGGGACACATTAGGATACGCCAATCATCATATGGCACCTTTATCAAACATAGTTTGGCATTCGCAGTTGATAGAAATCAATGAGATAATATTAAAATAACGTATATGGTCGTACTTTATCTTGGAGAAAGAGTACTCTAGATTCTTACGAGAGGATCATCATTGAGAATGGAAGAAACGGTCTTTATAGTTTTCATTGGTAGGTTCTACCTTATACTTAATATCTGGGGTTCTGACGAGTATAATCAAAAGTTTGCTAAGCTTATGGTCTATCAAAGACTTATTATTCCCCGAATTAAAACAAGACACTTAGCAGAATTGTTATTTGTGACAACTGTCAAAAATCCAGGTATCCGTACAATTAATTAATCTTGATTAATGCTTAATGACTGTGCTGAATTACAAAATAACCGCTTTCTGATTACTGCCATACACATACATGAGCATCATACACTGTTTAATGTCATATCAATATTGCATGAAAGCTATATTGCCTTGAATGATGCACAAAGCACAGTTAGCACAGTAAACAGATAAATCTGCAAATGATGACAAAACTCAGCACATAGACTGACAGTGTTTTGAGACCCAGTATGAGCTAGAAACTAAGTACTACACTAGTATAGAGTGTAGGGAAGCAAGGATCACAAAACTGCTTTTCTAGGTGATGGTTTAAGTGCCGGAAAGTGCCTAAAACTCACCCAAAGTGCTGAATTCAGCAAAATTCAACATATATCAACATTTTAAGATACTTATTTTATGCAAAAACATGGTAAAATGGTCCTGAATGCTTTCCTAAGTGTCGGGAATTAAAAGTGTCACAAAAGGGTACATAAAGAACACTAAACTGCAAGTTTAGCACTTTAACAAACCAGTATCCAACCGAACAACCGGACACTACCCGAAACACCAAATTTATACTAGAAGCATTGTTTTAATGTTTCCAAGCTAGTTATGATCCCCGAACATCATAACACCTCCTAAAAATATCTAATAACCGAAACACGTAACGAACACTTGAATTTGAACTATTAAGTAACTAAAGGTTTAAAACTACACCTAGACCCCCCACCTATGGGCTTGCGTAATGGACTTGGGTGGCGGCTGGGACACTCACCTACTTTTGGTCGAGTTCTCCTATAATAACAGCTACCATACAAGCATTCAAGCTGCACCGTTTGAAGCTCTTTACGGACGCAAGTGTCGATCGTCGCTGTGCTGGGCAGATGCAGGCGATAGACAACTTGTTGGTCCCGAATTTGTTCAAGAAATGACAGATAAGATAATGCAGATCCGAGAGCGCATTAAGGCGGCTCGTGACGGACAAAAGAGCTATGCGGACCAAAGAAGGAAACCTTTGGAATTTGAAGTGGGAGATATGGTTTTATTGAAAGTCTCACCTTGGAAAGGTGTGGCACGCTTTGGGAATCGTGGAAAGTTAAACCCACGATTCATTGGACCATTCAAAATCTTGGAGAGGATTGGTCTAGTAGCTTATAAGTTGGATCTGCCTGCAGAACTGAACGGTGTTCATGATACATTTCATGTATCCAACCTGAAGAAGAGTCCAACACAGGAAACAGTGGTTATTCCTGCTGATAAAGTTCACATTGACGACACACTTCATTTTACAGAAGAACCCGTTGAGGTCACGGATTGGAAAGTTAACAAAACTAGAAGGAGTAGTGTTAAACTTGTTAAGGTTCGATGGAACGCACGTCACGGCCTAGAGTTTACTTGGGAGCATGAGGACCACATGAAAGCAAAATACCCACATTTAGTCCCTAACACCCCTGCAGCTAGTAGTAGAGCTTAAAATTTCAGGACAAAATTTTCTTAACAGGGGGAGAATGTGACAACTGTCAAAAAATCCACGTATCCGTACAATTAATTAATCTTGATTAATGCTTAATGACTGTGCTAAATTACAAATTAACTGCTTTCTGAGTACTGCCATACACATACATGAGCATCATACATTGTTTAATGTCATATCATTATTGCATGAAAGCTATATTGCCTTGAATAATGCACAAAGCACACTTAGCACAATAAACGGATAAATAAGCAAATGCTGACAAAACTCAGCACATAGACAGACAGTGTTTTGAGACCCAGTATGAGCCAGAAACTAAGTACTACACTAGTATAGAGTGTAGGGAAGCAAGGATCACAAAACTGCTTTTCTAGGTGATAGTTTAAGTGCCGGAAAGTGCCTAAAACTCACCCAAAGTGCTGAATTCAGCAAAATTCAGCATAAATCAGCATTTTAACATACTTATTTTATGCAAAAACATGGTAAAATGGTCCTGAATGCTTTCCTAAGTGTCGGGAATTAAAAGTGTCACAAAAGGGTACATAAAGAACACTAAACTGCAAGTTTAGCACTTTAACAAACCAGTATCCAACCGAACAACCGGACACTACCTGAAACACCAAATTTACACTAGAAGCATTGTTTTAATGTTTCCAAGCTAGTTATGATCCCCAAACATCATAACACCTCCTAAAAATATCTAATAACTGAAACACGTAACGAACACTTGAATTTGAACTATTAAGTAACTAAGGGTATGTTTGGTATGGGGCAATGGAATAGATGAGGTAATGGAATGGATGAGGGTGAATTATTATTGTGAATGGAATGAATTTGAACCATTTCATATCTTGTTTAGTTACCATGTGTGAATGGAATGAATTATTATTGTGTATTGTTCGGTAGGCAAGAAAACGGAGTAATGAAATAAGTGGTGAGTGGTGGTAGTGGTCGGCGGTAGTAATTGTGGGTGGTTATAGGTGGCAGTTGTGGGTGTCGGCGGTGGCGATGGGTGGTGGTGGTGGCGATGGGTGGTGGCGGCGAGTGGCGGTGCCGACGAGTGGTGGTGGTGGCAAGGTGGCCGTTGGTGGTGGGTGGCAGCAGAGGTGGCGGTGGGTGGCGGCGGCGACGGCGGTTGGTGGTGGTGTCGACGATGGTGGTGGGCGGCGGCGGCTGGTGGCGTTGGCGGTTGGTCGCGGCTGTGGGTGATAACAATGGCGAGTGGGTGGCGGCGGCGGCGGTGGCTATCGGGGTGAGGTGGTGGCGGGTGGCGGCGATGGCGCGGTGGTGGGTGGTGGTTGGTTTTGGAGAAGGTGGTGGGTTGTGGTGTTGTTGATGAATGGTGTAAGAGGGGATGGAATGGAAAAAAAACATTGGGGGTGGAAGTAATGATTTTGAGGGAATGGAATGCCTTTTGGAATAGGTGATTCCATTCCATTGACCAACCAAACACTCTTTTCTTCATTCCCTCGTAATCATCCATTCCATTCCACCTCTCATTCCTGCATACCAAACACTACCTAAAGGTTTAAACCTACACCTAGAGCCCCCCCCACCTATGGGACGACCATGCCTCACCCCCATACCTTCAAGATTTTATTTCTATATTAAATTGGATCTTGTCTCTAAATTATGAACATATTACACATGAGTTAATTGGTTAAAATGGTTTATAAGTAAACCTTGAAGATCTTGAGTTCATTACTTCACATACTCAAAAACAAACATCTTCTTCTCCTCTCTTGGGAGCTCTCGGCCGAACCACATCCCACACACACTCACCTTCAATAAATCTTCTTCATTCATTTCACATACATGCAAGAGTGTTAAAGTTCATACAAAGAAGCTTGGAGCTTTTGGATCTTGAAGGACCTTCTCTAATTGCTTTTATCCACTCACTTTCTACTCTTGAATCATCCCTAGCCTTGTGCTAGTGGTAAGATCCTTGTACACTCTAGTTTACTTCCATTTTTAGTGGTTAATGATGAATCATGATAAAAAAATATCAAGAACACTAAAGAATCATATGAAGTAAACATGAATATAAGCTTGTTTAGTAAAGATATCTTCATGAATATAAGTTGTTATGCTTGTGGATCTTTGATTGTTTGTAGAAGTGATGTTAATCATCATAAGGTCTTGCTAAATCATGATTAAAAACATAGTTTAGCAAGATGTGAAAGTATAAATTGTTGTAGGATGATGGATCATCCACACTTAAAGCATGAACTTGAAGGAAATAATGTTTTCTTGAAAAACCATGATTAAAGTGAGTTGTTGATCATATGGATCTAAATATTTATGTAGGATTTCAAAGAAACCAAGTTAAAAACATAAGTTTCATATGATCTTGGTTCTTACATAAACTAATCTCAATTTTGTTGGATAAACAAGTGTAGAAACACTTGTGTAACAAGAAAATTTCATTTAGAAACATTTTTGTAAAACATGATTACAAGTTGTAAATATCTAAATCATTCAAGAATGATGTTTTTATATAAACAACCACACTTGAAAGGGTAACTAAACTCACTAAACGCACTACCAAGTTACTACAAATTTTCATAAACTTTCAAGTTCATGAAGTAGTAGAATAAGCATGGTTTTGGCAAAATTGGTAAGTGTAAGTTGTTTAGAGTTGATTGTGGATTTATTGTGATGATTTTACAAAAGAAAATGATATGCTTGAAAGAATGGAAACCTCCATTTTTAGGGGAAACTATGGCAAAATTTTCTAAAAATATAAACACTAAGAAAAATATTTATAAACATACACTTACAAGTGTATTTTCAACAATAAATGCTTACATAAACTTTGCCATAATTTTTGGGTACAAAAATAAAAATATTGGAGGTTGGTTTTTACAAATAAAAGTGGCTAAATATATATATTTAGAATATATATACATTGAAGGCACATATGTGTGATTATTTGTATACTTTGTGTAATAGTTATATTATTTTAGGACTTGAAATAATATAACTCACAAAAATACCAAGGATTACCATCCAAAATATTACCAAAATCCCAAGGAATAAGTATATAAGTTACACACAAAATATTGACAAAACCAAACAAGAAATGTAACTTACAAAATATTCCGGAACTTAATTCGCAAGTATATTTTGGTAAATAATATTTTGGAAACAAGGAAACGAAAGTATGATTTTATGATTATCACGAGAGTATATCATATTCTGTCAAGAAGGAAATATATGATTTTTGGCGAATAAAAGTATATATGTGTTTACTTGAAATTATTAGAAGATATATTATTTTTGGGAAAAATATATATATTCTTGAGTAAACTTGAAATACATTATTTTTGGATAAAAATAATTTTATATATATATTCTAAGTTGGACTTGAAAATATATTATTTTGGAACTACAAATATTTTTGCCAAAGGAAAAATTATAAATAATTTTTCTAAGTAATATTTCTTAATATATATATATATATATATATATATATATATATATATATATATATATATATATATATATATATATATATATTGGAAATATATATGTCGGTGGACTTTTATTAGAAATAATATTCCGGAACGTATAATATAAATTTAAGTATATGAATACTTACTGAACACAATGAAATACATATTCTCACACGTATAAATACTCACCGGAATACGACACCAAAACATGGTAAAAATATACAAATACAAGAGTACGAATACACATGTATAAGATACCCCATCCTTGGGAAGGAAATACAAGTATTAATACTTGGGAAGTATTAAGTTAATATATATTGTTTAACAATTATTCCAAAATTTAATAAATATAATTTAAGTTAAAATATTAATTATTTGGACAATAATTATATAACTTGGAATAATATCGAAGGCATAAAAGAAACGTAACTCAGAAACGTTATCACTAAAACAAGGCACGGCCTGTTCGTCTAATAGACATTAGTACGTTGTAGGTAGTCGTGTTCACCGGAGAAGTTTGAGTTACGATTGTTGAAGACGCAAGACTGTGAGTTTCGTGTTCCCCCTTTTCTTTAACTATTTTCAGTTTTATAACTTCGGGGGTGAAGTACATGTTACAACTGTTTATAAACATTATTATTTGGTATGGTTAGCTAAGGAAGGGTACACTTAGATCATGTGAGTGGTGGGCATAACGCTTAAGGCCATCAATCCTCGTTGTAGGACCGAGGGACATGAGTGATAGATCTATTTGGGTGTAGCGAGCCCCGCCCATGTTGGACCAGGGTTGGCCCATGGGTAGACTATTTCTTAAAGCCGGAAGCCCGGTATAAATTTGCTAGGTTTGAGCTTCCTGCATCACGTCACACATATCAATGGCCTTGCAAACCATTGGTGATCTGTTTTTCCTTGTTGCTTTCATACCGGGATTTATAAACTTACATACACACTTACAATAATTTCAAAGGATTATTCATACACTCATACAAACACACAAACTCGCTCAACTTTTGTTGATGTTTTCAAACTACATGTATTTTAGGGAATTAGTAAGTGGATCTGGCAGGCGTTGGAAGTTTTATGTTGCGTTAAGAATAAAGATGTCATCCATGGTCTTTGGGGTTGGCCAGTGTGTCTTATTCATGGACGAGACACGTCTTCCAAACCTTGGTTTTATTTATTATCTTTTGTTGAGTCCTTAGTGAACTCTTTAAACAATTGGTATGGTTTGTAATTTGAATTTGAAGTCTACGTTTCAAAACAATGGTGTTATATTTTAAACTTAATTAATGGATGAACATCTATGGTTTTAGTCATATAGTTGTTGTTAGGATTTAATGCAATGGTATTAAGAAAGTCACACCATAATCATGCTTCCGCAAAAGTCAGGGAGTGACAGCTTGGTATCAGAGCTTCAATTGTAGCGAACTAGGATTCCTTCTCGAGTCTAGACTACAATCATTAGGGCTCTCATGAAAATATGTTGTAAAAACATTTTCCTTGCATACACGAAACGCCCAGATCCAGGAAACAAACATTTTTACAAACAAAAGACACGAAACACTTTTCAAAGTTTATGATTCAGTCTGAGAGACTGGTTGGTTTAGTCTGAGAGACTGGGAGATTTAGTCTGAGAGATTAAGGAGTTCAGTCTGAGAGGCTGGGTAGTTCAGTTTGGGAGACTGGGAAGTTTGGCTTGAGAGACTAGGTAGTTCAGTCTGGGAGACTAGGAGGTTTAGTCTGGGAGACTAAGTGGGTAGTCTGGGAAGACTAGGATGGATACATGATTACATTGTTATTACTTACATGCCTAATAATGATTATTGATATATGTGCATATGTTGTGATTGTTTTGTTACAGACACTATGTCTTCGTCTGAGAGTGGACTGTCTGATACTATCGACCCCATGGCTATCGTTCCAGACGATGAGATCGTCCCAGAGCCAGAGCTTTTTACCTCCGACACTGAGAGTGACCCGGAGATGATGTCGGATGAAGACGATAATTTCCAGCCTTTTGCACTACCCGATTTAGGTGATGATTTACCGCATGCTAATGGTTTACCCGATGAGGATCCCTTTCTTATTCCTATTCCTGACCAGGACCATCTCATCCTCGGACATCCCGAGGGTGAGCATGTCGTGGCTCCGATCCTCGCCCCTTTGCCTCTTGCGGCCTTTCCTTTCGAGGATTTGCCTTTTGATGACTTGTCTGATGATGATGTTGATCTTTTTATTGATGGTCCCCCTGATGATGCCCAGGGTGATGGAGTTGTAGCTGAGGATGCCATTGTTTTTCCACTCGTTGAGGTTCCTGTTATTGAGGTTTCCTCTGATCATTCTTTTCCAGATTCCTTTGAGTCTGTATCATCCTCCACCTTGCATGCATTGGGATTGTAGCGTTACCCCACTGATTCTGATACTGACACGGCCCTGTCTGTTGCACCTACTCCTCCACACGACTTTGAGCTTGACCTTGAGTTAGACATTGCCCCTGACGATCAGCCTGTTGATGCACCCGCTGATCCCAAGTCGATACCCGCTGATCCTGAGCTGATACAAGCACCCGAGCCTTTACCTAAGCTTGATCCTGTACCTTTTGGCATACCCGACATTGCACCACTCATACCAGATTCGATTCCTGCACCCGCTGACCCTACTGCCTTTTCCAGGCAGGTAGACCCCCGATACGCTTTCACCAGCAATGGGTGGATAGCTGATGATGATGATATACCCCCTTTTATTGAGTCTGTTACTCCCCCACATACACATGCACCTGTTGATGTTGCCCCTTTTTATCCGGTTGAGTCAGATGTACACCGTGCCGACTTACCTATCACTTTCTTACAGGACATAACCGCACCCCATCCAGGGGAAGGCCCGTCTAGCCAGCAGCCTAGCCATGGCCCACATGTGGCAGCAACATTTCCTCACATGCCTCAGTATACACCTACTGCTCATTTTACTTCTTCACCACTAGGCGAGCCACTCATATGGTTCCCACCGTACACCATGCCAGTTTCCGATCCCTACCATCCTTCACACTTTGCTGGTTACACGAGGGATGAGTTACTCTTGTCGTTGCAGTTTCAGCAGGAGATCCTGTGTCGTAGAGTTATGGAGCTTGAGAGGATTCCACGTCCTCCACCTTGTTCATGTCCGTCACCTTTTGCGACTCCACCTGCTCCTCTTTTGCCTTATCCAGATTTTGATGTTCGATTTCTCACCATGGAGCAGCAGATCAGTTATCTGTTGCGACACGTTTATGATATTGAGGAGGAGCTAGCGCATGTGCGCAACTTGCTTTTCGTTCCTCGACCTCCTCCTCCACCACCATCAGCATAGCTGGTGTTTGGTTTTATGTAGGTAGCTGACTTTTGATGAGAGCACCGCTATTGAGCTGGGCTAGTGAGACTTTTGGAGACCACTTTTTGTATGACTTGTGATAGATTGATAGACATTTTGGACAAGGGTAGTATGACCCTGTAGTCCCTTTTGACGTGATACTTTGTAAAACATGTAACTGTATTGTGGTCGATGATTAATGAAAGCTCATTCGTAATGTTCTCATTAAATACGTTGTTAATTCACTTGCTTATGATATGATTGCATGTTTGCTTGTTATAACAAACACTATTATACACATACTACATACTTACTATATACATAAGACCTGACCTATACAATCTTCTTTATAGAAGATGCCTCCTCGAAGAAGAAATCAGTTGCCCACAACAGAGGCTGAACTGCAAGAACTGATTTCACAAGCAATCGCACAACATGAGGCCTTGCGCTCTGAACACAGCGGAGGTACCTCAGGAAATAACCCACCTCACGGTAATGTTTAAGTCACTTAAGACACATTACAATACGTTTGGACATTCCATGTGCGTTTGCTAATGCTTTCTGTGAATGATGTTGCTTGTACAGGCTGTACTAACAAGCAGTTCCTTGACTGCAAGCCCCTGAACTTTGACAGCACTGGAGGTGCTGTAGCTTACGTCAGATGGCCTGAGAAAACCGATTATGTGCTGCGGATGAGCAAGTGTGCGCCTGAGCACCAGGTCACTTACATTTCTGGACTTTTCTTAGACGGAGCTCTATCTTGGTGGAACCTTCAGGTTCAGACTCTGGGAGAGGAAGCTGCATATGCTTTGACTTGGGACGAGTTAAAGGAGCTGATGCGCAAGAAGTACTGTTCAAGGGATGAGATTCAGAAGCTAGAAACTGAATTCTGGAATCTTAAGATGGATGGTCCGAAGATTGCTAAATACGTGCAGAGATTTCATGACTTATCTCGTGTTGTTCCTTACATGGTTGAACCGGAGTTCAAGCGCATCGAGCGTTTTATTGGGGATTGGCACCCCAAATCATGAGCATGGTAACGACATCAAAGCCTCCAACGATCACTGAGGTCATTGATCTGAGTGTGGCATTGACTGAAGAGGCGATTAGGCTGAACAAGTTGTCAATCTCCGATGGAAAGAAGAAGGAGACTCATGTCAAGTCATCTGAAGAGAACACGCGGAAGTTCTCGAACTTCAAGAAAGGTACTCAAGGAAACAACGGTGGTAACAAGAAGAGAGATGTGAACCCACCAGCTGAGGTCAAGACTGGTGCTGCTTGTTCTGAGAACAAAGGGAAAGGATACATGGGTACTTTGCCTAAGTGTGATGTATGCCAGTTACATCATGTCGGCCCATGTAGGTATAGGAAGTGTGAATCTTGTGGGAAGAATGGTCATTCGAAAGAAACATGCTGGGGTGGTAATGGTCGTGGAGATGGTGGCCAGAGAGGTAATGGTAGTGGCAGTGGAAACCGTGGTGGAAACGGTAATGGGTATGGAAACCGCAATCAAGGAAGAAATGGCGGTAATGGAAATCGTGGTGGTTCTGGAAACCAAGCCGGTAATGGAAACCGCAACCAAGACAACTCTCAGGGTGGTACTGGAAACAAGCAAGGATGCTTTAGTTGCGGAGATGTTGGGCATTTCAAGAGAGATTGCCCAAAGAACAACCAAGCTCAGGGGAGAGTTTTCAACATAGGAGCGAGGGAAGCTCGCCAAGATCCGAACGTAGTCATGGGTACATTCCCTATCAACCAACACTTTGCATCTGTACTGTTTGATACTGGTGCCGATTATGGCTTTGTATCCCCAGAATTTAAGAGTATACTTGGGTTGGTAGCTAGTAAGCTAGATATTCCGTACTCGATAGAACTAGCTAATGGAAAGCTAGTAGAAGCAAATGAAGTGATTAGAGGTTGCGTGATAGAACTTGGAGAGCATGAGTTTACACTTGATCTTCTGCCACTCGAGTTGGGAAGCTTTGACGTGGTAGTTGGAATGGATTGGTTGTCGAGTAACCGAGCTGAGATTGTATGTCATGAGAAGATAATCTGAATCCTGTTGATGAATGGAGAAACGATTGTAGTGCATGGAGAGAAGCATGATACGCCTTTAAGGATTATCAGTTGTTTGAAGGCCCGAAAGTGTTTGCAGAAAGGATGTGTTGCCTTCTTGGCGCACGTTGTGGATAAAGAGGTCGAAGAGCCGAAGCTAGATGATATCATGGTGGTAAGGGAATATCCTGAGGTCTTCCCCGAAGAGTTGCCAGGATTGCCGCCGCAAAGACAAGTCGAATTTCACATTGACTTAGTTCCGGGCGCCGCGCCTGTAGCTAAGGCACCTTATCGACTTGTGCCTTCCGAGATGCAAGAGCTGTCGACGCAGCTTCAAGAGATTTTGGACAAGGGATTTATTAGACCAAGCTTCTCGCCTTGGGGAGCTCCAGTTTTGTTCGTCAAGAAGAAGGACGGTAGTTTTCGAATGTGTATCGACTACCGAGAGCTAAACAAGTTAACCATCAAGAATCCGTATCCTTTGCCGAGGATTGATGATCTTTTCGATCAACTTCAAGGTTCGAGTTACTACTCCAAGATCGATCTTCGATCAGGCTATCACCAGGTGAGAATTCAGGAAGAGAGTATTCCGAAGACTGCCTTTAGAACTCGATATGGACATTATGAGTTTCTAGTGATGCCGTTTGGTTTGATAAACGCGCCAGCAGTGTTTATGGATTTGATGAATAGAATCTGCAAGCCATATCTCGATAAATCCGTGATTGTGTTTATCGATGATATTTTGATTTATTCAAGGACGAAGGAAGAGCATGAGCAACACAAACCATTTTAGAGTTGCTCAAGAAGGAAAAGCTATACGCAAAGTTCTCGAAGTGCGAGTTCTGGTTGCGTGAGGTACAATTCCTTGGTCATGTAGTGAACGAAGATGGAATCCATGTGGATCCCACAAAGATCAAGGCGATTAAGAATTGGGAAACTCCGAAAACGCTGACAGAGATCCGTCAGTTTCTCGGTTTAGCTGGGTACTATCGCCGATTCATTGAGGATTTTTCAAAAATCGCTCAACCACTGACCTCCCTCACTCAGAAGGATAAAAAGTACGAATGGGGAGATAAACAAGAGGAAGGTTTTCAGTTGCTGAAGAACAAGCTTTGCGATGCACCTATTTTATCCCTACCCGAAGGCACCGACGACTTCGTGGTATACTGTGATGCCCCGCGTCAGGGATTGGGTTGTGTGCTGATGCAGCGACAGAAGGTTATCGCTTATGCTTCGCGCCAGTTGAAAGTTCATGAGAAGAACTACACCACCCATGACTTGGAATTAGGCGCTGTGGTATTTGCCTTGAAGATTTGACGACATTACTTGTATGGCACCCGATGCACGATTTTTACTGATCACAAGAGCTTACAGCACATATTTAATCAGAAGGAGCTTAATATGAGACAGCAACGTTGGGTTGAGTTGCTAAACGATTATGATTGTGAACTCAAATGTCACCCAGGAAAAGCGAATGTGGTGGCAGACGCCTTGAGTCGAGAAGAGAGGATTAAGCCCATAAGGGTTAGGGCTTTGGAGATGATTATACAAACGGACCTCTCGTTGCGCATTCGTGCTGCACAGGGAGAAGCTCTTAAGAAAGAGAACCTTAAGGACGAATATCTCCTTGGGATGGAGAATCAGTTGGTACCCAATGAGGAAGGAACATTGTGTTTTATGAAACGAATTTGGGTTCCCCTCTTTGGTGGTCTTAGAGACATGATTTTTTATGAAGTCCATAAATCGAGGTACTCGATCCATTCCGGATCGGACAAGTTGTACCAAGATTTGAAGGATTTATACTGGTGGCCGAGATTGAAAGGCGATGTTGCAACTTACGTTTGAAAATGCTTAACCTGTGCCAAGGTAAAAGCCGAGTATCAGAAGCCTTCAGGTCTCCTGCAGCAACCTGAGATTCCCATGTGGAAATGGGAGCATATTTCAATGGATTTTGTAACTAAGTTGCCAAAGACACCCAGAGGCCAGGATACGATTTGGGTAATCGTAGACCGTCTGACAAAATCTGCTCACTTTTTGCCAATCAGGGAAAAGGATAACACTGGTAAGCTAGCTGTGCTGTACCTAAGGGAGATAGTTGCACGTCATGGAGTGCCTATCTCGATTATATCTGATAGAGATGGAAGATTTGTGTCAAGGATTTGGCAATCTTTACAAGAAGCGTTTGGTTCACAGTTGAACCTGAGCACGACATTTCACCCACAGACAGACGGTCAAAGTGAGAGAACGATTCAGACGCTTGAAGATATGTTACGATCTTGCGTAATGGACTTGGGTGGCAGCTGGGACACTCACCTACCTTTGGTCGAGTTCTCCTAAATTAACAGCTACCATACAAGCATTCAAGCTGCACCGTTTGAAGCTCTTTACGGACGCAAGTGTCGATCGCCGCTGTGCTGGGCAGATGCAGGCGATAGACAACTTGATTGTCCCTAATTGGTTCAAGAAACGACAGATAAGATAATGCAGATCCGAGAGCGCATTGAGGCGACTCGTGACCGACAAAAGAGCTATGCGGACCAAAGAAGGAAACCTTTGGAATTTGAAGTGGGAGATATGGTTTTATTGAAAGTCTTACCTTGGAAAGGTGTGGCACGCTTTGGGAAGCACGGAAAGTTAAACCCACGATTCATTGGAGCATTCAAAATCCTGGAGAGGATTGGTCTAGTAGCTTATAAGTTGGATCTGCCTGCAGAACTGAATTGTGTTCATGATACATTTCATGTATCCAACCTGAAGAAGAGTCCAACACAGGAAACGGTGGTTATTCCTGCCGATGAAGTTCACATTGACGACACACTCCATTTTACAGAAGAACCCGTTGAGGTCACGGATTGGAAAGTTAACAAAACTAGAAGGAGTAGTGTTAAACTTGTTAAGGTTCGATGGAACGCACGTCACAGCCCAGAGTTTACTTGGGAGCATGAGGACCGCATGAAAGCAAAATACCCACATTTAGTCCCTAACACCCCTGCAGCTAGTAGTAGAGCTTAAAATTTCGTAAAATTTTGGGACGAAATTTTCTTAACAGGGGGAGAATGTGACAACTGTCAAAAATCCACGTATCTGTACAATTAATTAATCTTGATTAATGCTTAATGACTGTGCTAAATTACAAATTAACTGCTTTCTAATTACTGCCATACACATACATGAGCATCATACATTGTTTAATGTCATATTATTATTGCATGAAAGCTATATTGCCTTGAATAATGCACAAAGCACACTTAGCACAGTAAACTAACGGATAAATCAGCAAATGCTGACAAAACTCAGCACATAGACAGACAGTGTTTTGAGACCCAGTATGAGCCAGAAACTAAGTACTACACTAGTATAGAGTGTAGGGAAGCAAGGATCACAAAACTGCTTTTTCTAGGTGATAGTTTAAGTGCCGGAAAGTGCCTAAAACTCACCCAAAGTGCTGAATTCAGCAAAATTCAGCATAAATCAGCATTTTAAGATACTTATTTTATGCAAAAACATGGTAAAATGGTCCTGAATGCTTTCCTAAGTGTCGGGAATTAAAAGTGTCACAAAAGGGTACATAAAGAACACTAAACTGTAAGTTTAGCACTTTAACAAACCAGTATCCAACCGAACAACCGGACACTACCCGAAACACCAAATTTACACTAGAAGCATTGTTTTAATGTTTCCAAGCTAGTTATGATCCCCAAACATCATAACACCTCCTAAAAATATCTAATAACTGAAACACGTAACGAACACTTGAATTTGAACTATTAAGTAACTAAGGGTATGTTTGGTATGGGGTAATGGAATAGATGAAGGAATGGAATGGACGAGGTAATGGAATGGATGAGGGTGAATTATTATTGAGAATGGAATGAATTTGAACCATTTCATGTCTTGTTTAGTTACCATGTGCGAATGGAATGAATTATTATTGTGTATTGTTCGGTAGGCAAGAAAACGGAGTAATGAAATAAGTGGTGAGTGGTGGTGGTGGTGGTCGGCGGTAGTAATTGTGGGTGGGTATAGGTGGCAGTTGTGGGTGTCGGCGGTGGCGATGGGTGGTGGTGGTGGCGATGGGTGGTGGCGGCGAGTGGCGGTGCCGACGAGTGGTGGTGGTGGCAAGGTGGCCGTTGGTGGTGGGTGGCAGCAGAGGTGGCGGTGGGTGGCGGCGACGACGGCGGTTGGTGGTGGCGTCGACGATGGTGGTGGGCGGCGGCGACGGGTGGCGTTGGCGGTTGGTCGCGGCTGTGGGTGATAACAGTGGCGAGTGGGTGGCGGCGACGACAGTGGCTATCGGGGTGAGGTGGTGGCGGGTGGCGGCGAATGCGCGGTGGTGGGTGGTGGTGGTGGTAGGTTTTGGCGAAGGTGGTGGGTTGTGGTGTTGTTGATTAATGGTGTAAGAGGGGATGGAATGGAAAAAAAACATGGGGGGTGGAAGGAATGATTTTGAGGGAATGGAATGCCTTTTGGAATAGGTGATTCCATTCCATTGACCAACCAAACACTCTTTTCTTCATTCCCTCGTAATCATCCATTCCATTCCACCTCTCATTCCTGCATACCAAACACTACCTAAAGGTTTAAACCTACACCTAGAGCCCCCCCCCCACCTATGGGACGACCATGCCTCACCCCCATACCTTCAAGATTTTATTTCTATATTAAATTGGATCTTGGCTCTAAATTATGAACATATTACACATGAGCAAATTGGTTAAAATGGTTTATAAGTAAACCTTGAAGATATTGAGTTCATTACTTCACATACTCAAAAACACACATCTTCTTCTCCTCTCTTGGGAGCTCTCGGCCGAACCACATCCCACACACACTCACCTTCAATCAATCTTCTTCATTCATTTCACATACATGCAAGAGTGTTAAAGTTCATACAAAGAAGCTTGGAGCTTTTGGATCTTGAAGGACCTTCTCTAATTGCTTTTATCCACTCACTTTCTACTCTTGAATCATCCCTAGCCTTGTGCTAGTGGTTAGATCCTTGTACACTCTAGTTTACTTCCATTTTTAGTGGTTAATGATGAATCATGAGAAAAAAATATCAAGAACACTAAAGAATCATATGAAGTAAACATGAATATAAGCTTGTTTAGTAAAGATATCTTCATGAATATAAGTTGTTATGCTTGTGGATCTTTGATTGTTTGTAGAAGTGATGTTAATCATCATAAGGTCTTGCTAAATCATGATTAAAAACATAGTTTAGCAAGATGTGAAAGTATAAATTGTTGTAGGATGATGGATCATCCACACTTAAAGCATGAACTTGAAGGAAATAATGTTTTCTTGAAAAACCATGATTAAAGTGAGTTGTTGATCATATGGATCTAAATATTTATGAAGGATTTCAAAGAAACCAAGTTAAAAACATAAGTTTCATATGATCTTGGTTCTTACAAAAACTAATCTCAATTTTGGTGGATAAACAAGTGTAGAAACACTTGTGTAACAAGAAAATTTCATTTAGAAACATTTTTGTAAAACATGATTACAAGTTGTAAACATCTAAATCATTCAAGAATGATGTTTTTATATAAACAACCACACTTGAAAGGGTAACTAAACTCACTAAACGCACTACCAAGTTACTACAAATTTTCATAAACTTTCAAGTTCATGAAGTAGTAGAATAAGCATGGTTTTGGCAAAATTGGTAAGTGTAAGTTGTTTAGAGTTGATTGTGGATTGATTGTGATGATTTTACAAAAGAAAATGATATGCTTGAAAGCATGGAAACCTCCATTTTTAGGGGAAACTATGGCAAAATTTT
The DNA here is from genome assembly GCA_030545235.1 of Helianthus tuberosus. Lineage (NCBI taxonomy): Eukaryota > Viridiplantae > Streptophyta > Magnoliopsida > Asterales > Asteraceae > Helianthus > Helianthus tuberosus. The sequence continues at coordinate 25,722 of JARYGA010011941.1, read as the reverse complement.
CTAAAAATATAAACACTTAGAAAAATATTTATAAACATACACTTACAAGTGTATTTTCTACAATAAATGGTTACATAAACTTTGCCATAATTTTTTGTTACAAAAATACAAATATTGGAGGTTGGTTTTTACAAGTAAAAGTGGCTAAATATATATATTTAGAATATATATACATTGAAGGCACATATGTGTGATTATTTGTATACTTTGTGTAATAGTTATATTATTTTAGGAGTTGAAATAATATAACACACAAAAATGCCAAGGATTACCATCCAAAATATTACCAAAATCCCAAGGAATAAGTATATAAGTTACACACAAAATATTGATGAAAACAAACAAGAAATGTAACTTACAAAATATTCCGGAACTTAATTCCCAAGTATATTTTGGTAAATAATATTTTGGACACAAGGAAATGAAAGTATGATTTTTTATGATTATCACAATAGTATATCATATTTTGACAAGAAGGAAATATATGATTTTTTGCCGAATAAATGTACATATGCGTTTACTTGAAATTATTAGAAGATATATTATTTTTGGATAAAAATAAGTTTATATATTTTCTAAGTTAGACTTGAAAATATATTATTTTGGAACTACAAATATTTTTGCCAAAGGAAAAATTATAAATAATTTTTCTAAGTAATATTTCTTAAATATATATATATATATATATATATATATATATATATATATTTTGGAAATATATATGTCGATGGACTTTTATTAGAAATAGTATTCCGGAAAGAATAATATAAATTTAAGTATATGAATACTTACTGAACACAATGAAATACGTATTCTCACACGTATAAATACTCACCGGAATACGTCACCAAAACATGGCAAAAATATACAAATACAAGAGTACGAATGCACAGGTATAAGATACCCCATCCTTGGGAAGGAAATACAAGTATTAATACTTGGGAAATATTAAGTTAATATATATTGTTTAATAATATTGAAGGCATAAAAGAAACGTAACTCCGAAACGTTATCACTAAAACAAGGCACGACCCGTTTGTCTAATAGACATTAGTACGTTGTAGGTAGTCGTGTTTGTCACACCCCGACCACGTAGAACATACAAAACGTGGCGGAAACATTGGGGAGTGTTGTAACAGAATTAATTGTTTCAAATCCATGGCAATTGAAGTTTCGTTTTATTGATTATAGGTGTTACAATGTCTTAACAAACAAAGAAATACAACATAATTAACTAGTCTTGCATCTTTTATTGTCACTAAAGCCCAAGTCTGCCTATGTGTATCTTGATCATCTTATGCAACAGCTCCTGAAAAACACATGTGAAAATAGGTACGTCAGCATAAAAATGCCTGTGAGATACATAGGTTTTGTGAAAATAGGTTCCATGACTTATGTTTGAGAAAATGTTTAGTCACGAACCTTGTAATTTGCTTTATTTTGTAAATCATTTGAAAAACAATGAGTTCAGATGTTAGGTATAAATAAGTGAATAATGTATGGTTAAATGAATAACCATAGTAAAATGGGTTTGTATAAGATAAGTTGTTTGTAAAACAATGTCTTGTGAAAAGTATGTTATTTGTATAAAATGTTCTATGTATCAAACTGAAATGATTCAAATAACGCTACGACATGTAATACCATACAAACACTTATATATAGGAAGTACCAGCGGCGTATCCACCATGCTTGTATCATATTACACACGCCTCGTTACTTAATCACTTACTCAAACAAAACTATCAAGATGAAATGTTTAACAAGTATAGAAATGTTCATGTATAGTCAAATACGGTTCACACGGTTCATAGATACAACGGTTCACAGATACAAACGGTTCACAGATACAAACGGTTCACAGATACAAACGGTTCACAGATACAAACGGTTCACAGATACAAACGGTTCACAGATACAAACGGTTCACAGATATCAACGGATCACAGATACAAACGGTTCACAGATATCAACGGATCACATAGTCAAATGATTACAACGGTTCAATATGTAGTATAATGTGTTCATATGCTGGATAAGCATATGCAACAGAAAAGCAATGTAAAACAATGTACTAAGTATGCACATAATGGACATACATAGCATAAAATGTATTGAAATCATGTACTATAATGTACTAACGAACATAGCAGGTATATGATGTGAAAAACGGGAAAGCATGAAAGTAACAAGTAGGCACATGTGTTTCACCCCAAAACAGTTTGGAAAATAGTAAAAGAGGGGTCTATGTACTCACTTGAGATTGCTCAGTAGTCCTTGAGTAACAACCAAACAATGCTAGAGATCACGGAATCAAACGGCACCTACTATAGGTAACTACATTAATAAACCGGACCTAAATCGGAAGATCGGGTAGCATTAGGGTTTGTAAACCAAACGAGTGTAGAGACTCGTGTCATTTGGTTTAACAGAGCCTACATACTAAATGAAACTTAACCTAAGTGTTTACGACCCATCACGACCCGTTTAGGTAGCTTATGCTACTTTAACGCGTCGTGCGCGTAGAACGCGTACGGACCGCCTAACTAGTCCTATGACAAGTGTTATATGCCTAAACATGTTACATAATCAGTTATGTGACAAAAGTTTAGGTTACATATGCTTAATTACCAATTATACATGAAAAGGGTATTCTGGTAATTTACCTAAGGCATATAAACTACCTATCATACAACTACTCAAACGATGTGACCATAGGGTATAACCTCGGAAGGTTATTCCCTACCTACTATGGTCACCTAATGTGTTTGGTCGGATCCTAATGATCGACCAAACTGGGTCGGGTTCGAGGTATAAGCGATTTATTAGATCGCTTACCCTACGACCCTAGACAACGTGGTAATCAGTGGGCATAGTCCCAAGGGACTATGACCAACGTGATTACACTCACGTTGCGAAGTTCAAACGAACTTCGCATTGACCATTACTGGTCAACGTTGAAAGTCAAACAAAGTTTGACTTTCTGACTCGAAAAGCAATAAAATAAGGAAAAGAACGAAAGAATACTTACCCAGGGTCCCCGAATGCTAATCCCGATCCAAGAATCTCAGGTATGAAACAATGGTTTCAACTTAGAGTTTCTAAAATCAGAATTCTTGTAAGTTATGCAATGGGGGGCATGGGGTATATATAGTTTTCAGTCCACCGTTAAGATCGTTTCATGGAAAACGTGCCATGATCCAAGGCGTACACTTGTCGGAACCTTATGGTGACTGAAATTAGGTTCTTATCCGCTGACTAGACGATTGAGAATGTGCGGTTGAGAATCGAACAGCTGGGACCCGCTGTTAAAACATTGAATCTGGTCTGGTTAGGCAGTCGCGTAGCGCGACTGGTAAAGCCTATAGGGCTCGCGCTACGCTAGCACCTCTCTGATTCAGAAATGTTTCAAAGTTGGCAGAAATGGTCCCTGTTGTGTTTTAAGGCCTTTTTCGATGCGTTTGAACCCCGTTAACCTCATTTCAAGGCTCTAAAATGAAGTTAAAGTATAGGGAACTCAAAACATGCTCAAAAATATGCCGGATGTTGGTTCGTTTGGTCGTACGAACGCGATGTTCGCTTAATTACGACGGAATGCGCACAAGCGCGAAAAACGATCCAAATGACGTGACGAATGGATTTTTCTTATGGAGAACACTAAAATAAAATATTTTAGTGCTTACATAAATTTTTGGATGTTCGGATGTATTCAGAACGTAAGTTATGCGTGAAAATGCAAACTTGTGCACTTTTTGACACTTTTAGTCCCTGAATGACCCAAAAGTTTATTTTAGCACACCGAACCCCTCAAAGCCTATTTCTAAACTATGTAAAGGATATTTATGGTATGTTTAACTTATGGTCATGTTCCGGAAGGTCTGTTACAGTTCAAATTGGCATACTTTCGCAGTTTGTCAAATTTAGTCCCTGTAAGCGATTAAACTTTGATTTCACCACACCAAACCTTCCAAAACTTATATCTAAGTTATGTAAAGGTTATTTAAGGTATGTTAAGCCTATTTCACTATTCCGGAGTGTTCGTTGCATTAAACTGGTTATATTTACGCATCAGTGCGTGTATAACCTTCCAGAAAGCGATTTAGAGCTTGAAATCGAACATGAGTTGATATGTGCAAAAGATACACATATTTATACAAGTCCAAAGTATGAAATACATTATTTCATTGGTTTGGAATTTGTTTGATGGTTGAAATGACACAGGTGTTACAGTCTCCCCTACTTTAGGAAATTTCATCCCGAAATTAATTCGTAGGAGTCTATTTGTGACTTTGTGTCAGATAACCACCAGAGATATGTAAAGCATTATCCTGTCATTTCCTTAACGGACATTCTTCAGAACGAAAATGAACAGACGGAGTCATTTTCCTCAAAGAGTATTCTTCAGAAGCGGAAATGAAGGAATAAACAAACGGGGATTCATTTCCTTAACGGACAATCTTCAGAAACGAAAATGAACAAACGGAGTCATTTTCAACAGATGCTTCCTCTGAAACGGAAATGAAAATGATAGACAAACGGATATTCATTTCCTCAACGGACAAATCTTCAGAAACGAAAATGAACAAACGGAGTCATTTTCAACGGTTGCTTCCTCAGAAACGGAAATGAAAATGATAGACAAACGGATATTCATTTCCTCAACGGACAAATCTTCAGAAACGAAAATGAACAAACAGAGTCATTTTCAACGGTTGCTTCCTCAGAAACGGAAATGAAAATGATAGACAAACGGATATTCATTTCCTCAACGGACAAATCTTCAGAAACGAAAATGAACTAACAGAGTCATTTTTCAACGGTTGTTTCCTCAGAAACGGAAATGAAAATGATAGACAAACGGATATTCATTTCCTCAACGGTCAAATCTTCAGAAACGAAAATGAACTAACAGAGTCATTTTTCAACGGTTGTTTCCTCAGGTTCGGAAATGAAGGGATTAAACAACGGATATTCATTTCCTCAACGGATAATCTTCAGAAATGAAAATGAACTAACGGAGTCATTTTTCAACGGTTGTTTCCTCAGGTTCAGAAATGAAGGGATTAAACAACGGATATTCATTTCCTCAACGGATAATCTTCAGAAACGAAAATGAACTAACGGAGTCATTTTTCAACGGTTGTTTCCTCAGGTTCGGAAATGAAGGATTAAACAACGGATATTCATTTCCTCAACGGATAATCTTCAGAAACGAAAATGAACTAACGGAGTCATTTTTCAACGGTTGTTTCCTCAGGTTCGGAAATGAAGGATTAAATAAACGGATGTTCATTTCCCTTGACGGATACTCTTCAGAACGAAAATGCACAAACAGAGTCGTTTTCCTCAACGGGTATTCTTCAGAATTGGAAATGAAGGATAAACGGATATTCATTTCCTCAACGGATATTCTTCAGAAGTGAAAAATGAATAGCTAGTTCATTTTTCCTCAACGGATACTTCATCAGAATTGGAAATGAATAGGGTTAACTTCTAGGCACATGACAAGGCTCGCTGTGGTTTCTGTGCACTAAATTCCATAATTATGTATGCATCCATAATTATGTAATTCCTTGCATAGTCCGCACAGTTTGTCTTGTAATGTTCATAAGCACATAATCACATAATTGTTTAACTTGGTTATTATCTTGTTATTGATTGTAATTAACTTGGCACCTCGTACTTCGTTTCTCTTGGAAGAAACGGGTACTTAGTATTTTCGTGGAAAACGCAAGAGATCATACAACGGAAGAAATTTGGAAGTAGTCTGTTCTTCAAGGAATGCGGTTCCTTGATTGTCGGTATTGTAGGGGATATGTTGTTTATACATACAATCACATAAATACATTTCAATGTAAATAAAATATTTATTTATAAACAAATGATAACAACAACTGTTTCATGGATCGTGACAACAAAAGAAAATAATACATGGGACGTAATTATTTCTAAACGATGTTGTCTTCTGGTTGATCAAATGCTCATCCCTGCGCTGGATTTGCATTAGCAAGCCTTGGGCAATTCCTACGAAAATGGCCCATCTCGCCACAGTTGTAGCAAGATCCCGGTGGAAAACGAGCTTGAGCAGGATTGTTGCCAGCTTGATTTGGTGCAGCTGCGGTTGGGCAAACCCTAGCTGTATGACCTATAAGTCCGCAAGCTTGTCATGTGCGGCATTTCACCCCAGCATGATGATGTAGGCCACATTGGTTGCACAAGGGTGCAGTTCCGTTGTAGGGTTTCCTGGCAGGGGGTTGAGCTGGTTGGTTGAGAACGGCTTGATCGTTGTGAGCGACCACAGCGTAGTTCTGAGAAGCCTTTCGCTTCTTTGACCTCTTAGGGGATCCAGTCTGTTCATCCATGATCTTTGATTCCTCGATTGGTTTCGATTCTTCGACCGGCTTCTTGTCACCTTTTCGGAAAAGTTTACCTTTCCTGATCTTTGATTCAGTTAAGGTTGCAGATAGCTCAATGGCCTGTCTAACTGTAGTAGGGTTGCTACCAGTCAAAATGTCTTGTATTGAATCAGGGAGGCCATCAATGTACTTTTCGATTGCCTTATCCAAAGGCGTGACCATGTTTGGGCATAACAGACTTAACTCTTCATAACGGTCCGTGTAGGCTCGATGCTCACCGCTGTCTTGCTCAAGATTGTCGAATTCCCTTTCCAAAGCCCTGATCTCGTGTCGAGGACAGAATTCCTTCATCATAAGGGCCCTAAGTTTAGCCCATGTCTGTGCTAGAGCAACTTCTGCACCACGATCCCTCATAACTCCGTTCCACCACGTAAGGGCTCTCTTCTGGAACACACTCGAAGCAAACTCGACCTTGCGATTGTCAGGACACTGCACGTGGCGGAAAGTATTCTCGATGCTCTCGAACCATTGAAGAAGCCCAGTCGCTCCCTCAGAACCACTAAACTTGAGTGGTTTCGCCGAGTTAAAACTCTTGAAATTGCATGGACCATTGTTGTTGTTGTTGGCTTGATTCCATTGAGCAAAGAGGTTTGGGAATTGAGCAGCCATTTGCTGTGCAATAATTTCTGCCAGTTCGGCAGTCGCTATCTGGTTCTCGCGTCGAGGAGGCATTCTAAAAGAGAAGAACATGAAAGGAAACGAGTGAGAGAATTAGACGAAATGAATGAGATGAAACAAATCTGATGAAAGCAATGGATAGTGGTCATTTGTTTGTTACTACAAAGCAACAAACGACCTCGGTGATTAATCAAAGTAAATAGGTCAAAAATAATGTATCGCGAAGACATGCTCGCCTATAAGTGAACACTCATCCCAAGAATTCCCAGGTAAGCACAACTGGTCTCGCGTCTGGTTGAGATGTATACGAAGTGCTTGCCTAGACAGAAAACTCAGAATACAGGCATTCACCCTTCCAGTTTGCACGTGTTCACATTATTTAAAACCCAAAACCTTGACGAGATTTTTGAAAACTCAAAGGGGTTCAAAACCTTATAACAGAGGGTCCAAAACCTATTAATTAATCATCCTAGAACAGATGATTAGTTTTCAAAGCGGTTTCGAAAAATTATGTTCTTGTTGTGGTAGTCGCCTAAGGATAGGTGACGGTATTGTTTTATGACTAAACGCAAGTAAACTCGCGTTAGGGTCCTAAGAAAGTTATAGACTAGGTCAAAGCATTACTAATAACCTAATTCCCTATAACCATTGGCTCTGATACCATTTTTTCTGTCACACCCCGACCACGTAGAACATACAAAACGTGGCGGAAACATCGGGGAGTGTTGTAACAGAATTAATTGTTTCAAATCCATGGAAATTGAAGTTTCGTTTTATTGATTATAGGTGTTACAATGTCTTAACAAACAAAGAAATACAACATAATTAACTAGTCTTGCATCTTTTATTGTCACTAAAGCCCAAGCCTGCCTATGTGTATCTTGATCATCTTATGCAACAGCTCCTGAAAAACACATGTGAAAATAGGTACGTCAGCATAAAAATGCCTGTGAGATACATAGGTTTTGTGAAAATAGGTTCCATGACTTATGTTTGAGAAAATGTTTAGTCACGAACCTTGTAATTTGCTTTATTTTGTAAATCATTTGAAAAACAATGAGTTCAGATGATAGGTATAAATAAGTGAATAATGTATGGTTAAATGAATAACCATAGTAAAATGGGTTTGTATAAGATAAGTTGTTTGTAAAACAATGTCTTGTGAAAAGTATGTTATTTGTATAAAATGTTCTATGTATCAAACTGAAATGATTCAAATAACGCTACGACATGTAATACCATACAAACACTTATATATAGGAAGTACCAGCGGCGTATCCACCATGCTTGTATCATATTACACACGCCTCGTTACTTAATCACTTACTCAAACCAAACTATCAAGATGAAATGTTTAACAAGTATAGAAATGTTCATGTATAGTCAAATACGGTTCACACGGTTCACAGATACAAACGGTTCACAGATACAAACGGTTCACAGATACAAACGGTTCACAGATACAAACGGTTCACAGATACAAACGGTTCACAGATATCAACGGATCACAGATACAAACGGTTCACAGATATCAACGGATCACATAGTCAAATGATTACAACGGTTCAATATGTAGTATAATGTGTTCATATGCTGGATAAGCATATGCAACAGAAAAGCAATGTAAAACAATGTACTAAGTATGCACATAATGGACATACATAGCATAAAATGTATTGAAATCATGTACTATAATGTACTAACGAACATAGCAGGTATATGATGTGAAAAACGGGAAAGCATGAAAGTAACAAGTAGGCACATGTGTTTCACCCCAAAACAGTTTGCAAAACAGTAAAAGAGGGGTCTATGTACTCACTTGAGATTGCTCAGTAGTCCTTGAGTAACAACCAAACAATGCTAGAGATCACGGAATCAAACGACACCTACTATAGGTAACTACATTAATAAACCGGACCTAAATCGGAAGATCGGGTAGCATTAGGGTTTGTAAACCAAACGAGTGTAGAGACTCGTGTCATTTGGTTTAACAGAGCCTACATACTAAATGAAACTTAACCTAAGTGTTTACGACCCATCACGACCCGTTTAGGTAGCTTATGCTACTTTAACGCGTCGTGCGCGTAGAACGCGTACGGACCGCCTAACTAGTCCTATGACAAGTGTTATATGCCTAAACAAGTTACATAATCAGTTATGTGACAAAAGTTTAGGTTACATATGCTTAATTACCAATTATACGTGAAAAGGGTATTCTGGTAATTTACCTAAGGCATATAAACTACCTATCATACAACTACTCAAACGATGTGACCATAGGGTATAACCTCGGAAGGTTATTCCCTACCTACTATGGTCACCTAATGTGTTTGGTCGGATCCTAATGATCGACCAAACTGGGTCGGGTTCGAGGTATAAGCGATTTATTAGATCGCTTACCCTACGACCCTAGACAACGTGGTAATCAGTGGGCATAGTCCCAAGGGACTATGACCAACGTGATTACACTCACGTTGCGAAGTTCAAACGAACTTCGCATTGACCGTTACTGGTCAACGCTGAAAGTCAAACAAAGTTTGACTTTCTGACTCGAAAAGCAATAAAATAAGGAAAAGAACGAAAGAATACTTACCCAGGGTCCCCGAATGCTAATCCCGATCCAAGAATCTCAGGTATGAAACAATGGTTTCAACTTAGAGTTTCTAAAATCAGAATTCTTGTAAGTTATGCAATGGGGGGCATGGGGTATATATAGTTTTCGGTCCACCGTTAAGATCGTTTCATGGAAAACGTGCCATGATCCAAGGCGTACACTTGTCGGAACCTTATGGTGACTGAAATTAGGTTCTTATCCGCTGACTAGACGATTGAGAATGTGCGGTTGAGAATCGAACAGCTGGGACCCGCTGTTAAAACATTGAATCTGGTCTGGTTAGGCAGTCGCGTAGCGCGACTGGTAAAGCCTATAGGGCTCGCGCTACGCTAGCACCTCTCTGATTCAGAAATGTTTCAAAGTTGGCAGAAATGGTCCCTGTTGTGTTTTAAGGCCTTTTTCGATGCGTTTGAACCCCGTTAACCTCATTTCAAGGCTCTAAAATGAAGTTAAAGTATAGGGAACTCAAAACATGCTCAAAAATATGCCGGATGTTGGTTCGTTTGGTCGTACTAACGCGATGTTCGCTTAATTACGACGGAATGCGCACAAGCGCGAAAAACGATCCAAATGACGTGACGAATGGATTTTTCTTATGGTGAACACTAAAATAAAATATTTTAGTGCTTACATAAATTTTTGGATGTTCGGATGTATTCAGAACGTAAGTTATGCGCGAAAATGCAAACTTGTGCACGTTTTGACACTTTTAGTCCCTGAATGACCCAAAAGTTTATTTTAGCACACCGAACCCCTCAAAGCCTATTTCTAAGCTATGTAAATGATATTTATGGTATGTTTAACTTATGGTCATGTTCCGGAAGGTCTGTTACAGTTCAAATTGGCATACTTTCGCAGTTTGTCAAATTTAGTCCCTGTAAGCGATTAAACTTTGATTTCACCACACCAAACCTTCCAAAACTTATATCTAAGTTATGTAAAGGTTATTTAAGGTATGTTAAGCCTATTTCACTATTCCGGAGTGTTCGTTGCATTAAACTGGTTATATTTACGCATCAGTGCGTGTATAACCTTCCAGAAAGCGATTTAGAGCTTGAAATCGAACATGAGTTGATATGTGCAAAAGATACACATATTTATACAAGTACAAAGTATGAAATACATTATTTCATTGGTTTGGAATTTGTTTGATGGTTGAAATGACACAGGTGTTACAGTGTTCACCGGAGAAGTTCGAGTTACGATTGTTGAAGACGCAAGACTGTGAGTTTCGTGTTCCCCCTTTTCTTTAATTGTTTTCAGTATTATAACTTCGGGGGTGAAGTACATGTTACAACTGTTTACAAACATTTTTATTTGGTATGGTTAGCTAAGGAAGGGTACACTTAGATCATGTGAGTGGTGGGCATAACGCTTAAGGTCATCAATCCTCGTTGTAGGACTGAGGGACGTGAGTGATAGATTTATTTGGGTGTAGCGAGCCCCGCCCATGTTGGACCAGGGTTGGCCCATGGGTAGACTATGTCTTACAGCCGAAAGCCCGGTACAAATTTGCTAGGTTTGAGCTTCCTGCATCACGTCACACATATCAATGGCCTCGCAAACCATTGGTGATCTGTTTTTCCTTGTTGCTTTCATACCGGGATTTATAAACTTACATACATACTTACAATGATTTCAAAGGATTATTCATACACTCATACAAACACACGAACTCGCTCAACTTTTGTTGATGTTTTCAAACTACATGTATTTTAGGGAATTAGTAAGTGGATCTGGCGGGCGTTGGAAGTTTTATGTTGCGTTAAGAATAAAGATGTCATCCATGGTCTTTGGGGTTGGTCAGTGTGTCTTATTCCTGGACGAGACACGTCTTCCAAACCCTGGTTTTATTTATTATCTTTTGTTGAGTCCTTAGTGAACTCTTTAAAGAATTCGTATGTTTTGTAATTTGAATTTGAAGTCTACGTTTTAAAAAAATGGTGTTATGTTTTAAACTTAATTAATGGATGAACATCTATGGTTTTAATCATATAGTTGTTGTTATGATTGAATGCAATGGTATTAAGAAAGTCACACCATAATCACGCTTCCGCAAAAGTCAGGGTGTGACATTATTGATAAATGATAAGGAATGTACCTGATGCTATTATTGATATGTACTGTCTCTGGCATTCATCCGATAGTTCAGGCGTTTCCTTTCTTAGTCTCTCCAGGCTTAGCTATACTTTCTTTGGCAGCTTTAGGGCAATTAGTACTGATGTGGCCCTTCTCACCACTGCTGAAACAGACTGCATTCTTTATGCCCCTACATTCATGGGACTGGTGACCAGTTCTTTTACATATGCCACATTGCTTTGGCTTTTGGTTTGATCGACACTGTCCCCAGTGTCTTCTTTTGCAGGTTTTGCATGTAGGCTTTTTATTGGAATCTTGTTGGTTCCTTTCGAACTCGGATTTGCCTTACTTCTTAGAATTCTGGGAGTTATCCTCCTCCCTCTGTCTTTTCTTATTAGTCTCAGTTTTGACCGATTTTTGTCTCACTAAATCTAGAGTGAGGGACAAGGATAGATCAACAGTTGATCTGAATGTGGTTGGCTTTGAAGCCTTAACATTCCCTTTTTATTTCCAATGCCAGGCCACCGATGAAACGTGCAATGCGTTTAGGTTCAGGGGTAATTAAATAGGGTACTAATCTAGACATGGAGTTGAAGTCGGTAACATATTGTTGACAATCTAGGTTTTTCATTGTGAGAGTCAGAAAATCTGTCTCCACTTTTTCCACTTCGTGTTGTGGGCAGTAAGTTTCCCTGATAAGATCCACAAACTTGGACCATCCCATATTGTATAGTGGAATTTTCCCCGTGGACTGTACCATGGCCTTCCACCATGCGAGGGCCTCGCCTTTGAAAGACTGTGAAACAAATTTCACTACATCCTTATCAGCACAATTACTGATGTCCACAACAGTTTCCATTTCATCAAGACATTTCATGGCATCGATCGCCCCTTTTTCCCCATTGAAATCCATGGGTTTGCATGAGACGAAGTATTTGTACGTGCACCCGTCTTCAGTTGAACTGGGCTTATCATGGAGCACTAACTTCTGAGGTTCGCTTTTTGCATTTGAAGAGTGAACGGAGCTCTCCTTGTGAGCTGATGTATTTGGTTTTGTGTGGGACTTTGAGCGAGTAGCACTTGACTCCTTATTGTTCTCAAAAACTTTACCCACAACTTTATTAACCGCTGAGTCAATCATGGCCTGAAGATCAACGCCATTAACATTTACATTTACATTTGCATCATTGTTTCTATTTGCAGTACTGCTGTATGCTTCATCAGAATCTACCATTTTGAAGCTTTGGTACTAAAAACCAATAATAACAATTGCTTAGTTACAAAATACTAGTGAATCATCGCATTTGATGATTATCAAACTATGGTATCATTAAACCATATCGACTATTAGGTTTTAACTTCCTTATAGTATGTTACTTGAAATTATATCAATTATATTTGGCCTAGGTCACAAAAAGGACCATTAATGGCATTTAAGGGTTGGACCGAGTACATTACCTTTTTGACAAGGGATCACAATGTCACAACTGTCTTTGTCATATAGACGATTATGAGTAGCTCGAAGGCTAGCCTTAAAGGACTTTAATATATATGGCATAGAGGCCCGTCACAGGGACGGAAAACGATATGTTATAAAGCCTAGTCATGAAGGACATAAATAATCATATGGCATAAAAGCCTTATCGCAAAGGACATTAGTTTATAAACCGCAATCTTCTTAGATCAAGGGCTTTAAGGTTTGAACATAGTTCTTCACCTTTGGATAGGGAGTCATAGACTACAACTGTCTTCGTTTTAAAAGACGATTTATTCTGCCACATAGGCAAATCAATGGATATCACTAATAGATGTTTATACATATATATGCAATTATCGTAATAGAAGATATTAGTCATGATCTTATCGATCTTATAGACTATAATGTTTGGGCATTGCCCATCACCTTTGACGGTGAACCATAACGGTCACAATTGTCAATGTCACTAATGGACAATATATTATATAGCCCGTAGGCGAAACATCACTAAAGGATGATAAATAATATGATCATCGTATTAGATGATATTAGTCATGATCATATTGATCTTTTAGACTATGAGGCTTGGACATAGTCCAACATTTTTAGACAGGGGGTCATAGACCACAACTGTCGTTGTCTTATTGGATAACAAGTTTAGCCCGTAGGCACTTCATCACTAATGGATGTTTATATTTTGATCATCACATTGATGATACTTGCCATAATCTAATTCGATCATATATGCTTTAAGGCTTGGACATAGTCCAAATACCTTGACGACTGGTTTGGTTTCTCAAGTCACACTGCCAGGAGTGTTAACATGTTCTTAGATGTTAAAAAGGATTAATTGTCTTAAGAGGGTTTTACCATTATAGCATGTCTGTATTGACATATTGGCTAGGTTATACCATTAAGAAGATTTTTTGAAATTAACTAGCAGATCGATAAAGTTCGAATAAAATAGATATTATTATTTGATAAGTGACGAAATGAATACCTATATAAAATTTTCAAAACTTTCTGTAAATCATTAAGAAATCTACAATAGTGCCTTTATCAGGACTTTTTGTATCCTATTTGTTCACAGAGGGCTAAAAGGAAAATATAAGTCCGTATAATGACTATAAAATATTATAAGTCCACATAGGGACTATATTGAAACAGTCTACCCATGAAGGGACTATAATGAAATGTCATGTCCACTAAGGGACTATAGTGAAATCTCATGTCCACAAGGGACTATTTCGAAATAGTATATCCCCAAAAGGGATTTTAATAAAATAACATGTCCATAAAAGGTCAATATTGGTACAACATGTGCACAAAAGAGACTTTGCTAAACAGATGTCCTCACAGGGACTTAAATCGAAACATAAATTCATTAGGGAATTATAATAAATAAATGTCCACACAGGGACCATATAGAAAAGATAGGTCCTTATAGGGTCTTCAAAGCAATACTAGTCCACGTGGGAACTGAAAGAAAAAAAAATATCCATATAGGGATTATAAGATATGTCAACATTGGGACTATAGTGAAACCATATGTCCTCGGAAGGATTATGATGAACGTCTACATTCGCCAGGGGACTTTAATGAAACAATATGTCTACGAAAATATTTTTAATGAAATGACATGTCCATGAAAAGACTATAACAGAGTATGATGTCCATGAAATGACTATATGGAAATATAACGTCCATGAAGGGACTATATTGTAGTATAATGCTCACGAAGGGACTATTTTGAAACATAATGTCCTCAAAGGGACTTTATTAAAATTTAATGTCCTCGAAGGGACTATGTCGAAGTATAGTGTCCACGAAGGGACTATATTGAAATATAATCTCCACGAAGGGACTATAATAATTAAATGCCCATACAAGGATTTAGAGAAAAGACGAAATATAATGAAAGATCGATTCTCTAATGCCTTCCTTGCTTCATTCCGATTGTTTCTCTTCCTTGTTTGTCGTATGCTATAGCGACACTAAAGATTTCAGTGAATTAAATAAGCATTCTTGTTCAGGATCCGTTGTTAGGAGTAGGATCCAAGGATTAATGATTTGATTTTTTTTTAAATTGGATCACGGATTTGTAGTTTAATAAGCATAGTCCAAGTTTGGAATTTCAAAACTTGGAGATAGAAAATAGGGATTAATAGCATCCACATGCATCATCTTCAATATGGGAGCCTCAGGGACCTTATGGTATGGACTCCGAAGTCTGGTTAAGAGTTTAAATAGGTTTGATTTTGGGAATAGGTCCATCAAGGTCTTTCCTCCAACTGGTTGCATGCTTATCCTAGCCGTGGTACGAAGCTTGGCATTTCTAGGCTTCGGACGAGGAGAATTTCCATCAACGTTTTCTTTGCCTGGCGACATATTTAAAACACATAAAATCGAAAACAATGTTTACTTAATAGGGATGTGAGCATTCCTATGTTAAGTCTAGACTCAGAAAGTCTAAGGAATATGCTACTGTGTCATTTGAGATTAAACACTAAAGGCTAGTGTTTAATTCACTCAAACGTTGGCTCTGATACCAACCAGTCACACCCCGATATTTACAACTCAGCCCGGTGGGCCCGGTGGGGAGTATTGTGACGTAAGATTGGTATCATCAGGGTCAAACATACACAGAATAGCACAGCGGAAGTCTTAGAATATAAAATATTATTACAAACACAAATGTCTGAAAATATCAAAGTATTACGTACAGACAAACTTGCAATAATCCACATGCGGATCATTTAAAACAAAAGAAGTTTATCAGACTAATGGCTTATGCGAAGGAGTTGCAAGTTCCTCGTCTAACAATCCTTAGCAGCTTCCAGCCTATTTACGTATTTGTACCTGTCACTTAGACTTTTGAAAATAAGTCAGTTTTCACTGGGAAATACAATCAATCGACACATTTGAAAATGTTTATGAAAATTGGTTTAGGTGCACAGGGCACGAAATATTTTATACTTGGGACAAACTATATCTCATGTTATCAGTTTTACATAACTTGCTCTACATACTGGGCCCGGTACTATGTCGGTTCATGATTAACCGACACACCACTTATTCCCTTATTGGGAAACCCATATTGGGTATAAAATTATTTAATAAAGCATATTGCATCTGTTGGGTGTATGCCTACACCCCGTCCTTAGGTCGTGGCCATTTGCAATTAATGAGTCAAGGATATCCAGGACACGGTCGCATTGACCCCCAATGTTTCAGTCAAGCAATATGAAATTAAACAGGTTATTTAAATTTCCTGACTTATTGGTCTTCGAATCCCATACCTGACCATGCGGTAATTATATTACCGTATCCCAAGCCCGTATAAGGGAAAAGAGGTTAAGAGTATTTACCTGGGCTAGCTCCTATCTTAAATTGCAAGATTTATGATAACTTAGCCGTATTCAATTAAGTAAGCGTATGTACAATTTACCGGAAGGCTCTAGTCTGGAATGATAGTATAAATAACCAATTTAGAATGCTAACGAGTCTTGTTTAGGTCATAGACCCAGACCGGTTAACTTAAAGTATTAGAAACGGTACGATACGCTAGATTAAGCGATGACCGGAATTGAATGTAATTTAGACCCAACAAGTATGAAGAATTGTATAATATGGGTAAACTAAATACATTCTGGATTTTTAAAGTAAAAAATGATAAGGTTTAACCCGCTTAGGTAAACTTATGCAAACTAGTTACATAAGTCTAACCGTACGCGTATATGCGATAACGAGTAACCGTATAAGTCATGAACAAGTTCCATATGCTGATATACTTTAGACAAGTCATAATATCAGCAGGATATCAACTCGTATGCCCGTTAAGGTTTTAAAATCAAACTATGCCTCACAAGGGCGTTTTGGTCATTTTACGACGTATAAAAGAAAGTGGAGCACAAACTAATGTTGTGATCATAAAAAATATTTGAAAACACCTTATTTATGATATAATAACAGTATGATACCAAAAATATGTGTGTTTTATAGTTTAAAACCAAACTATGCTCCGTAGGGGCATTTTGGTAATTTCACACATAGTTTTGAAGGCTAATTTGGGAATCTGAGTTTATAATATATACCTACTGTAAAAATATTTAAAATGATTTATAAAATCAGTAGGTAACAAGTCTTGATTGGTAGTTATGGTTTAAAATCTTACTATGCGCCTAAACGGCATTAAAGTCGTTAAATGACGATATTTGCGATCTTTTAGGAAAACTAATGTTATGATCAGGTTTATATGACCAAAATATATTAATTAATATAACATATCGGTAATAAAAAGGTTTTGTATGAAAATTGTGCTTTTAAATCATTTTAGGTGCAAAAAGGGCATTATCGTCATTTAAGGACGTAATTCAAGAACGTATGCGTAAACTCAGCTTGTAAACTGAATGAACATCCCAAATTATCCTAATTATGATATTACATCAGTAGACAATGAGTTTGGTATGAAAAATTATGCTTAAAACCGATCTACGCGCATAAAGGGCATTTTGGTCAATTTAAAGCATAATTTACGATATTATATGCAAACTCAGTTTATGATAAGATTTGTAACATCAAAATATGTTAAAGATGTTAACATATCAGTACCTAATTTGTTTGAAAGCTTATTGATGTCTAAAACCTTATTTTTGCTAAAAAGGGCATAATAGTCAAAGTACGGTATATTAACGGAACATGTGCAAAAACTCAGATTTCTAACATGATCGTGTAATATAACCTTATAAGGTTATGCTACATTATAATACGATCATAATGGAACCTATAATCAGTATCAAACTAATCTAATTCGGTTCATAATCGAAAGTCAACACAGAAGTCAAACTTCGCTACTTTCGGTTGCGAACCGACCCTAAAACTGGAATTGACGAGCCGAACATGTTTACACATGTTCTAATAATTATTACCAAGTTTTTTAAGTGATAAAATGTATTTTAGAACATTTCTAAACTCATATTACAATTATTTCAAAAACTGACTCGTTGACTTTTTAAAACAATATTACGTTGACTCGTCAATTTGACCAAGCAAACGTGATTCTTAGAAGGTGCCCTTTTTGAGGGTTTAACACCTACCCAATTACAATCACATAGCCATGTTCTTTGCGAACAATGGCTTGACCGTTTACGGTCTAACTAGAAGTCAAAGCGTTTATCGTAAACGCTTGACTTTTCGGCTTTTTAAGCCAAATAAAAGAACTAGTCATGAAAGGAACACTTACAAGTGGTCCTATGGAGTGAAGAAAACTCAAAGGTGGTTCCCAATTGCTTAGGATCCTCCAAGATGAGAAGATAGGAAGAAAGAATGAATAGTGTAGTTTGAAAATGAAATTTCATGGCCTTTATATAGTTTTTGAGAAATGAAAAGATCATGCCATGTGTTTAGGGAAATCATGAGATGATTACAAGTGTTATACTAGGTTTTAAAACCATTAACAAGTCCATAGATTCATCAAATGGTTTTATTTATGTGTGGGTTTTAAGTAATGAATAATAATAATAATAATATATGCCCATTGTGACCAATATTAGGCACACCCGGGAGTATGACCGAGCATCACGGAGTTCCCGGTTCGTTTAAAAGGTCTCTCAAAGATGTAGATTTACACGTTGACGCTTTTAGTCCTTTTAACGCTCAAACGTGTGCGTATTATCGTTTAATGGCATCAAAGCCTTAAACGGCCAATATTAGGCATTCCTATGAGTATTATCAAACATCACGATGCTTCGGGTTCGTTAAAAGGTCACTCAGAGGTAAGAATTAACATGTTGACACTTTTAATCCTTTTAACGCACAAACTAGTGCGTATTATCATTTATTGGCATTAAAGCCTTATATGGCCAATATTATGTATTCACCAGAATACAATCAGATATTATAACACTCTGGGTTTGTTAAAAGGTCACTCAGATGTATAATTAAACATGTTGACGCTTTTAACCCTTCGTCGCGTAACCTTTTAATTAATTACCTAAACGGTTCCTTTCGATCAACAAGTGGCTCAAATATAATTATGAATACCGTGTGTTGTTATTCAGAGGCTTAGTTTAAGCATGTTAACACTTTTAGTCCTTCCATATTCAAAGTCTTTGATTTTTCGCAAAATTAGTCCCTAATAGTCAACGTTTGACTTCATTAGGGTTTAGTACACGTGTCAACACATCGTTGGGCACGATTTTTTTTACGAGGTGTTACAAGAACAACAACAAAGAAGGAGTACCTTTTGCCTTTATATGCATACACTAGTGCTGCCCTTGGGTCTCGTGGTAGCCACAACAAGCTCAACCCTGCAGCAACAAGTGACTTCTCCTCTAGTTGAAATCGGGGTAGGAATCTTTGTGAGGGTTTTATACCACTCCCGATCAACATAAGAATCAACAAGCACAACCTTCGGCACCCCTTCGTGCTCAGCACGATAGTGCATATCAATGGGAATCATACCCTGACGAATGTAGAAAAACTTATTCTTCCAATCGTGGAAACTTTTCGGAGGGTCTCTGCTACAAGGAAGAACGTTGGCAGTACGGAAGTTGAAAGAATAAAACCCACCAGCGTAAGTAACGTAGTAAAAAACGTTGAACATCTCCACCATTGGAACCAACTTCTGGGCACGACAAATAAACTTAAAGTGGGTTACCCGAGGCTAGCCCAAAGAATTCACTTGAGAAATATGGATGCCATACTTTGTGAGAATCTCACCAAGAAATTTGGACATTGGTAGACGGAAGTTCCCTTCCGTGAAGAGCGTAGCATATAATGTCATATAGCCAGGAGGGGCGTTCAATGCAGTGTTGCCGGTGGTAGGGTATTGGGCTCCCCATTCGGAAGGAAACTTAAATCTTTGACACAAGTTATGAAATTCTTCATCTTTTCTGTTGATCACCGCACGATTAGGCCTTGGAGGATCTTTAGGCTTCGATTGCCTCTTCTTTGAAGTGCCTGGTTTCGAAGAGGTAGACATATTCGTAAGAATAGCAAAGAAGATCTGAAGAACAAGGGGAAAAATATGAAGAAGAAATTTGAAATTTGAAATAATATTTGAGTAGAAAAGTGTGAGAAGTGGTTTTGATCGCCAAGTATTTATACCCATCGCATTTAATGCGATGGGGAAGCGCACCGTCAGAAGGCAGAGGGGCATGCAAACGGGAGACGCCACGTCAGGAGAGAGAAATTGAAACGCCGCTTGTTTAGGGCGCGTGGTCGCCACGCGTCTGACAAGTACGAAAAAACGTGCCTGACACCTGCAAAAGACGACTGTTCCTTCTCCGACAAGATAGCAACCTCAGACGGAGTATCAATTAAACGTCAACTGTCACATCCCACCAAACATAGAAGAAATCAAGAGAGATCTTCTTCTTTAAGAAATCTTAGAGAAAACTCCCATACGTGTGTGTGCCATACGCCACATGCGCCGTTTTGGCTCAAGTCTGCACGCCATATGCATGCACTATTTTGGCTCAGTTTTGCACGCCATTTTTCACGCGCCGTCTTGGCTCAACTCTGTACGCCATACGCCACGTGCCGTTTTGGCTCAGTTTTGTACGCCATCTTCATGCGTCGTATTGGCTCATGTCTGTACGCCATACGCCATGCGCCCTTTTGGCTTAGGTTTTCACGCCATTTTTCACACGCCGTCTTGGCTCAACTCTGTACGCCGTACGCCACGCGCTGTATTGGCTCACTTTTGTACGCCATCTACACGCACCGTTTTGGCTCAAATCCGTGCGCCAAACCCACGCGCCTCATCGATTAAGCAAAAACAACCAAATCACCTCCATTTTACTGAGTCCAGAATCCCTCTCAGCTGATAAACTCACTTGGAAGCCACATTGGATTGGGGGGACTTGTAGAGGAATTGTCCCAAATCAGTGCAAACATGGCACGGGGACCACACCACTTTTCCAGCATGGTGTCAACATCACCGGGTGCATCCAGAAGCTTCTAGAATCTTCTGGAAGGAATCTCCGGTGACAAGGAAGATCCTCCTTCAGACAAAAAGGATGACACGTGGCACCTATGGATGAACGCCAACCACGACTGCAAGATCTTTGGAGGACAGGCCGATAGCCAGTACTAGCGGGCGCCCAACTGGAACGAGTAAGTGCGCGCCACGTCATCCACTAGACTGGCGAGAGCAGAGGGGACAGAAAGGATATTCGCCTTGGTCAGAGAATTGGCACCCACTGGCTAGCTGGCAGGTCTCCTCCTCCTCCTTCATCCTTCGGCTATAAATAGAGGACTCCACCTCCAGGTTTAAGGATCCGCTCTCCCACTCTTTTACTCTTAGCACACACTATTTCCTCAGAACAACACTTATTCTCACGCCGGAGGGTGGTCACAAGGAGAACCCCCCATTCCCCTCCTTGTGGCCAGTCACCGGCAGTAGCGGATCTAGCATAAAAGTTTAGGGATATCCAAATTTTTTTTTTGTGGATTAAGAATGTCCTTTGTAAAAAAAATTTACACTACGTAGACGGAGTTGAAGGGTTTTTTTTATACTACGGAGAGGGAGTTGAGGGGTAGCCCGGGCTACCCCTCCTTATGTAATGGCTCCGCCCCTGGTCACCGGTGTTCTGTTTTCCAGGAGATTCAACTAACGGCGAGTGGAGGAAGAGATTGAACCTTTAATCCACGAGACAACCAACTAGAATAATCTAGTGTTAACCAGTATTTCATCACTTTCCATTTTAGGAGAGCATTAACTTCATCTGAATAACCTGAAACATTCAGAGTACAGAAAGTTGTAAGGCTATAGGGTATGGGGTCCGTCCCCATCCCTGTCGAGGTTCGGCGCCGGCGGAACACCATCGCCCCCCTCCGTCCCGGTCCTCACCGGCGACCTCTAGACGTTAGAGACGGTCCAAATTTGGTGGGGCCCCCTTGATTGTTTGTTCTTCATTGTTTGGCAATCAGAATATGAACCCTAATTTCACCCATCATTCTCTCCTCTTTACATTTTTTTATGGATCCAAGTGTTGTAGACGGATCTGCATCCAAGGTTTTGCTTTGTTTATTTGTTATTAAATTGTTGTTGATTGGATATTTGGATCCATTCTGGTATGAATTTGATTGGTGTGGTTCATGATTTTCAGAAAAGATCTGCCGAAGAAAGTGAAGAGTTTGAAGAATTTGGAGCAAAAAGAGCAAAAATTAGAGATCTTAAATCTGTTTTTCGTTCAGAAGATGAATTGTTTAGATGTGCTTTAATTTGATGAGTTTTTTTAGTTTTAAATTTTCAAATTTGGGTTTTATTTTTTGTGGGTTTTGGATTTAATGCAACTTTATGTTGTTTGTTTATGTAAAAAAAAGTAGATGATTAAAAAAATAAAAAAAACATAAAAGTGGTGGGATAAGATCATCTCGGACCATCCTTCCATACCCTCTAGTTTTGTGGGATGGATCATCCTTAAGAGGACTATGATGTGGCGCATACGTGACGGATCATTCTCCAAGAGAGGACCATCACCATACCCTCTAGCCTAAATGTAGGAAGTAAGATGATTGAAAGGGAAAGAGGTGCCTTAATTTATATTGTTTATTTTCGGCGACTTGCTGTTTGAAGTCTCCTCAACAGAATTTCCACGATCATAATTAAATGAATGGAAGACTTACTGTTTTTAGTCTCATCCCGGGACCCGCATAAAATTGGAGCCAAGTGCCCATTTTTCAAGTAGAACGGTATTGATTGCAATTAAATGAACTACGTAATTCTAAATTAGTACATCCACCTTTTGGCCGCCGCTGCTGTGTTTTCCGACGAAATCGGAAAACAGTTTTCTGGTTTGTTTCGCGTAACCGGTTTGACCGAGAAGTTGTTTTCAGTTTTCGCGTGTTCGAGTTTTACGAGCTACGGGTTTTGGAGTTGATTATTCTGGTACTCCGGGGGTTCGTGATTGCATCAACTAGCGTGAAGTTTGTCTGTTCATCATGTGTGTTCTTCGGTTTTCATCACAAAGGTACATATTGCTGAATCACCCTGTGGTTGTGATAATTGTTTAAACGAACGAGAATTGGATCACCGACGTGATAATTTAATGAGACTTAAATTTGTCTACTTGCTTCCGCCATGCAATTAATATTAGATATTAAATACACAATAACGAATTTGATCCCAATTTCTATTTGATAATAAAATTGCACCGGTTGGGTTTTGAAGCCTTTTCGTTAGAAAATATCAAGGACTTGATGAGTAACAGGGATGGAGGGAGTGTCATGGGATTTTGGAGTCTAAAATTGACTAATCTCTTCATTAGACTAGAACAATATAAACATGTGAATAGCAATCAATAATATTACTATAATATGTTTTTAGAAGTTTATAATTATTTAGATGAAAAGTACAGAACCAAAACAACACCCAGACATAGACAACACTGAACGAAATAGAACAACAACAGGAATAAACTGAAACCATCGACTAAACATAAAGACCAAAAATCAGACATCAACAGATTTTATACTTATTTAATGGATAATCGTCAGAGGAGACTTGTTTTTATTTGTAATGTCCAGGTCCAGGGAAAAGTACACCGATACGATGATGTGTACGTGGAGTTGCATCACTACCCCATGAAATTGTATCACTCACGGAACCTGGATCATGAAGTTTAGAGAAAGATTAGTTCAGTGAATCAAGTCATGCATGGCTAATTAAGTGTGCAGAAAGATATAGCAATACAAACCTGGAAGCTTTCTCCGTTGCGTCGGTGCAGACTCTTGGGTCACAGTTGTTGAAACAGTTGAAATCAACAACATGCAACATAGAACAGTAACAAGTTTGTGTTCCATTATGACAACGGGAGTATTTCTTGTGTTTGGTTTGTTTACTTTCGCCGGTTTGAAGGGTATTTATGCTTTACCAAAGATAACTATTAAATATTTTCTTTTGTGTAACGTAGGACTTGTTTTACCATACAAAGATATTTAACCAGTTTTTCTTTAAGAACTTCTATTTAAAACCAACATTTACGTTAAAGAGTCAAAAGGTTCATGTTGATTAAATGCTATATTAAAATAATATATTTAGAAGTTTGATATTCAACATGGTATTTTAATGAATTAAATGGCCGGATAGTCATTTAACAAAAAATATAATATTCTCTCTCTCTCACTTTAATTTAAGAGCATCCATACCTAAAAACATGTTCAGTCAGCTGCCACATCAGAAAAATACTCACTCTTCAAAAACATCAAAAACTCACCCAATAAGAAAACACAAAACACTTTAAAATATTACCACATCATCACCACCTTTTACATTTAATATATCACCCAACCCCCACCATTTGGCCCCACCACCTGACAACATACTCGTTTTTAGTCATTCTTCACCAAATATGCATCCGAAATACACATGAAAGAAATGATGCTCACAATAAGAAAAAATGGGTGAGATGGAAAAATGTAAAAAAACACCCTCTAAATATGAGCTATTGTGGATGCTCTAAAACCCATCAGTTCACACGAGATCTGAAGAATACCACCGGCCGCCGGTTGGGCTCGACGAGGGCGACCTCACCGGAATAGCGTGCAGGGTAGTTCCGGCAGAGTGCCGTGAGTCTCCTTTCTCTCGATTATGTTCAGGTCCGAATCCATTCGCCTTCCGGGGCTGGTGTTTTCTTCCTTCGCTTGCCTTTTGGTTAGCCCGCTCTCTCAGATCTCCTTCTCCGTTCCCATAGACCGGCGACGGAGTCCTCTCTCTGACAACAGCGACGGCGGTGGTGGTGGTGGTGGTGCGAGACAGAAGACGGCGGCGTGTTGGTTTCGCGACGGCGGCGGCGGCGGTGGGTTGGTTCTGATTCAGCTTTGTTTCAGCTCTCGGGTTTGGGTTGGTGACGACGGCTCGGGTTATTTCAGTTCAGTCCACATCGGTCAAGGCAGGTCAGATCTGGTTTCGGGTTTGGTTTGTTCCCGGTTCAAGTTTCAGGTTGATTTCCGTTCCTAGCTCGGTCCTAGTTTGGTCAACTTTCAGATCAACTGTCGTTATCACATCCGCCGACGTCCACTCCTCCTCCGTCTTTATGGCGCTAGGGATCGGTATAGGGTGAATACTTGGTATGATGTGCCAACAAAGAAGGGCAGGAACAAATACAATCGTCAGCAATCCAGCGTTCAGGGGGATGGGGTGAAGTTTTTCCTTTCCAATATTCTGGAAAAGTGTTCTTCGTCGGAATTGTCTTCTGTTTTGAAGGTTTTTGGTGATGTACAAGGTATTTACATAGCAAGAAAGTATGATCGGTTGGGGAAAAGGTTTGGATTTGCTACGTTCAAAGTTACTCGTAATAGGTCAGATCTGGATGAGAGACTTAAAGATGTTTGGATAGGGAGTTATAAACTTTTCATTGTTCCTGCAAGATTTGTTGATGGCCAGAAGATTTCAAGTGGTAAGGGGAAGTTGATTGATCGAACAATGAATGAAGAGAAGGTGTGGAAGCCGGTGAATGAAAAAGACTATCTTAAGAATGTGGAGGAGGTGACTGTTATAGCGAATATGCAGG
>JARYGA010011940.1:0-26562 GCA_030545235.1 Helianthus tuberosus | reverse complement strand
TTATAACATCTCGCAGGTATAACAAGCTTGACCAAGTTTCAGCGACATTCTTGGAGAATATTCCCGAAGTATTCTGCACGTGCTAGATCAAAACTAGACGTTATGGAGAACGTGGAGGCTTGGCCCGAAAGTCGGAGAGTTTGTTAGCTAGATATTTTTCTTATTTTAAAGGGAGTAACGAGCTAAGTTAGAAGTTAGTGACACTTAGTCATTTTTTGGCAGTTACACACACTCGCAAACACGCTCATACAAGCTCTCGTTCAAACACCTAGCGATTTCATACACTTTTTACACACTTCACCGTAGTGATCCTTGTATCTAGCTCGTTACTATCCGAAGTTGTAAACATTCATTCATTTATTTGAGCTTGGTGATCGGTAGTTTCCATCACCCGGGGTTTTTTGTGCCGGAGATCAACTCTTGATCAAGGGCTTTTTCCCCGTATAAATCCTTGTGTTGTTTGTGCATTTCACATTGAAGTGATCCTCATTGTTGTTACATATTTAAAGCATCATTCCCCTAAACAAAGAGTTTGGTTGCAATATCATCATCAGATTTTCTGACCAAAACAGTTTGGCGCCCACCGTGGGGCAATTGGTGCTTTGTCTTAGAAGAATTCGCATTTCTGTGCTCATTCCGGTTCACTACAACCAAGCAAATGGGTTCCTCGGCGAAGAATACTTCAAACTTGATGCCTTCATTCACTTCTTCACAAGGCGTCCCTCCTTTGCCTCCACCACCTTCTGGATCCCAGAAGAACACTGAGAATGCTGCGAAGAAACCGACTCCCATTTTCTCAAAACCACCTACTTCTTCTGTTTCAACTAATCCTACTACTACTGATCTCTATGCTTTGATTTTGCAGATGAGGGATCGTGCACAAGAGCAGGATAAGACCAACGAAAGGATCCTCCGGGAGATTGACGAAATTAAGAAACAGAAGAAAACGGCAGAGGATCATTCCCCACTGATGCCCAGATCTTTGAATTTTGACACTCCGGTGATTACTTCTCAGCCATCAGTGGTTCCAGACATTCAATATGCGGGTGGACCAAAAGGAGTGCACTACGGAACAACAGCTATGACCCAGGCAATAGGTTCATATTTCCAGCCAGCAGGATCCTATCCCCAGCATATGGGATCTCTCACGAGTACAGGAGGATATTCAGTAATGCAGCAGGTTCAAGGATCCTCCTTCGTTCCAGGATCATCCCAGGTTCAAGGATCCTCCTTCGTTCCAGGATCATCCCAGGTTCAAGGATCCTCCTTCGTTCCAGGATCATCCCAGGTTCAAGGATCCTCCTTCGTTCCAGGATCATCCCAGGTTCAAGGATCCTCCTGTGTTCCAGGATCATCCCAGTTTCAGGGATCCTTCCAGATGCCAGGATCCTTGAGGAGTTTGCAAACAGGAAGTGCAGATGTCCATCAAGGAGATTTTATTCCAATGCAGACCAATGCCTCTACTGGCCCCTCTACCATTCCGGAGTCTCAACAATTTGGATTGACCTCCATTCTTCCTAACTTGAATCCAATGGGAGGTAACACTTTTAATAATTCTCATACTATTAACCATGGTCTTATGCAGGATCCAGGTATCAATCAAGCCATGGCCAGAGAATTGCAAAAGCTAAAGGATATGATCTCGAGTGTTCCGGGAGTAGTCAAACCTATTCCAGAGATTGCAGATGGGAGCCACAAGATATCTCGCTTTGCACCACCAATCTGTGATGCTGAGATACCCAAGAGGTTCCATGTGCCTACAATGACACTGTATGATGGTTCGACGGATCCTGAAGAACACATAGCACAATACAGGGAGAGGATGGAGATCAATCCAATCCCAGAAAAGTTAAAGGAAGCATGCCTATGCAAAGGATTCGGATCCACTCTTACTGGATCAGCTCTCAAATGGCTGCTAAGTCTTCCTCCCTATTCTATTACCTCATTTGCAAACCTAGTTAACTTGTTTAATACTCAGTTTTCTTGTAGTAGAAAATTTAAACGATTAACTAGTGATTTATATAGGATAACCCAGGGTCATAATGAATCATTAAGGGATTACATTACCAAATTTAGTAAAGAATCCTTGGACATTCCCAACTTAGATATAGCCACGGCTGTTGAAGCCTTTAAAATGGGACTGCTCAGGGATTCGTTATTTTATGATGATCTTGTTATGACACCATGCAGGAACCTAGATGAGGTAAGAACCCGGGCCCTCAGGTTTATTCGGTTAGAGGATGACAAGAGGATTCAGGAAAGGATAACAGGATCCTCAAAACAGGATAAGCAAGGATCCTCATTCAGAAACAACAAGTTCAGATCCTACAACAAATCTGATAATCAGAACGTGCATTCTATTGATCAAGAAGAGGATGATGAGGATTATCCTCCAATCTCTGAATATTGCTTTAGTGTTGATAACAATGAACTAATCCTTGCCATGCAGAACCTAGGTGATAAAGCTAGATGGCCAAGAAAGAATGACAGGCCTACTGCAACTAAGGATAAATCAAAGTGGTGTGCATATCATGAAGATTTTGGACACCTTACAGAAGAATGCATTGCATTAAGAAAGGAAATTGGATATTTGTTGAGCAAAGGGCATCTAAAAGAGTTGTTGGGCAGAAAAAAATCAAGGACTCAGGATCCTGAAAGGATCCCTGAGAAGGCTCTGGCCCCTCCAGCAGATGCACAAGTGATAAACTTTATTTCTGGGGGATCCGACATTTGTGGCACATCCTTCTCAGCAGCTAAAAGGCATGCAAAGGAAACTAAAACGGATAATGGAGATAGACCAGTTCGAACATCGAGTGTCTCCGAAGGAAAAGTCATAACCTTTGATGAAGAGGATCGTACTGATATCCAGGATCCTCATCACGATGGTTTAGTTATTACTCTTTTTATATCTAACTGTTTTGTCCGCAGGATCCTAATAGACGGAGGAAGTTCAGTGAACATTATCCAGCTTGATGTTCTAAAGAAGATGGGTATCCCTGAATCAGAGATCATACCAAGATCCTCCGTGCTTGTGGGATTTAGTGGCGAAACTAAGAACACCCTGGGGGACATTAAACTCCCAATATATATTGAAGGCTTACACTCTTATCAAAAGTTTTGTGTTATTGACTGTTTATCTTGTTGTAATGTTATCCTTGGCAGGCCCTGGATACACGATATGAAAGCAGTCCCATCTACTTACCATCAATGTGTGAAGCTCCCTAGTCCTTGGGGAATAGTAAAAATCGATAGTGATCAGCAGGAAGCTAAGAATTGCTACACTTCATCGATGAAACCAGCTTCGAAGTCAAGGGAGCAATAGCAATCAAGGTATCCTCCAAGGAATGTCTTGGAGGCCAGAGAGCAGGATGTGGTGGAAATCCTCATGGATCCTGATGATCTTGAATCCAAAATCTATATCGGGTCAGGGATCCTTGGCGAAATGAAAGAAGACCTCATATCCTTCCTCAAAAGGAGAAAGACTACCTTTGCATGGAAACACGAAGACATGACTGGTATATCCAAAGATGTTATCACTCACAAGCTCGGCATCGACAGATCCTTCAAACCAATCCATCAAAGGAGAAGGAAGTTTGCACCAGAAAGGAATGCCATTATCCAGGAAGAGGTAGAGAAATTGCTCCGGGCAGGTATGATTAGAGAGGTCAAGTATCCAAGATGGTTGGCCAATGTGGTTGTTGTTCAAAAGAAAAACGGAAAGTGGAGGGTATGTGTCGATTTTACCGATTTAAATAAGGCATGTCCCAAGGATCCTTTCCCTTTACCCCACATTGACTCCATGGTGGATGCAACTGCGGGTCATGAACTGTTAACTTTTATGGATGCTTCATCTGGATTTCAACAAATCCAAATGGAACCATCCGACCAAGAGGATACAGCCTTCATGACTCCAACTGGTATATATTGCTATATTGCTATGCCGTTCGGATTGAGAAATGCAGGTGCAACGTACCAAAGGCTGGTGAATATGATGTTCAAGGATCAGATTGGACAAACTATGGAGGTTTACATAGATGATATGGTGGTGAAATCCTTAAAAGCTGAGGATCACCTAAGAGACTTGGAGGAAGCATTCGATATCCTTGATAAATATAACATGAAGCTTAATCCTTCAAAATGTCATTTTGGTGTTAAAGCAGGTAAATTCTTAGGATACATGGTGACTAAGAGAGGCATCGAAGCTAGCCCGGAACAAATCAAAGCAATAGTGAACATCAAATCACCGGCCAATGCTAAGGATGTTCAAAGGTTAACAGGAAGGATAGCAGCCTTGAACAGATTCATATCCAAGTCCTCCGAGAAGTGTAAAGAATTCTATGATATCCTAAGGAAGAACAAGAAATTTGAGTGGACGGAGAAGCATGAAAATGCTTTAAAAGCCCTCAAAGATTACCTATCCTCGGCCCCGGCTTTAATGAAACCAGAAAAAGGTGAAGTGTTATCCTTGTATCTCGCAGTATCCTCAAAAGCAGTAAGTGCGGTCCTTGTTAAGGATCATCAAGGTACACAACATCCTGTCTATTATGTAAGTAAAAGTTTACTTGATGCCGAATCCAGGTACTCACACCTTGAAAAACTTATTCTTGCTTTAATAATGGCATCTACCAAGTTAAGACATTATTTTGAAACTCATGTTATCATTGTTAAAACTAATTTTCCAATTAAGAATGTCCTCAGGAAACCAGAGATGTCAGGAAGGATGGCTAAGTGGGCAGTGAAGCTGAGTGCATATGATATAAGATATGAGCCTAGGACAGCCATCAAATCCCAAGCATTAGCTGACTTTGTGGCTGATTTCAGTAGTGATTTACAAGAAGAAGCTGAGTTAGAAGTCCAACAGCTAGAGGAGACCAAGGATCCTTGGATACTTCATACTGATGGATCCTCAAATGTCAAAGGCACAGGGCTTGGAATACTACTAAAATCGCCACAGGGGGACATAATACCCCATTCTATAGCTTGTGAGTTCCAAACCACTAATAATGAGGCTGAATATGAAGCCTTAATTGCTGGTTTGCAAATTGCAAAGCATATGGGGATCAGGTATCTTGAGGTACACGTAGACTCTTTGTTAATTACAAATCACTTTAATGGATCATATGCTGTTAAAGGTGAAAAGCTAACCAAATATTTGGAGATAGTCAAAAGTTTGGCACTCTCTTTTGTTTCCTTTAGTTTGTCACAGGTACCAAGGGAAGAAAATACAGAAGCTGATGCATTGGCTAACTTAGGATCATCTTTGAAGATCCCAGAGGATATCAAGATTCCTATTATCCATATCCTGACCCCGGCTATCGAGGATCACCAGACTATGGAGATAGGAGATGATTCTGCAGTTGTCCCTAGTGAGGATATTCAATCCTATTCAGGATCCGGATCATGGATCTCACCAATTATGAGATACTTACAACATGGAGAGATTCCTACAGGAGAAAACCCTAGGGCTTTCAAATCTAAGGTATCTCAATTCACAATTATGAATAATATGTTGTATAGGCGATCTCTTGCAGGACCATACTTGAGATGCATTGAGGATCCTGAAATTCAAGAAGTTTTAAAAGACTTCCATGAAGGAGATTGTGGAAACCACACTGGGGGCAGGGCTTTATTTTCAAGGATCCTGAGGACAGGATACTACTGGCCAACCATGAAGAAAGATGCTGTGGAGTATGCCAGAAGATGTGATCCTTGCCAGAGACACAGCAATATCCTTCATCAACCAGCCGAATTATTGCATCCTATATCCTCCTCTTGGCCATTTATGAGATGGGGTATGGATATAGTTGGCAAGCTCCCTAAGGCACCTGGTGGAAAAGTATTCATGCTAGCTATGACTGATTACTTCTCCAAGTGGATAGAGGCTGAAGCTTTTGCCCAAGTTAGAGAAAAGGAAGTTATATCCTTCATTAAAAGAAATATTATAACTAGATTTGGAATTCCCTCTGAGATTATATGTGATAATGGTTCCCAATTTATTGGGGGCAGAACCACTAACTTTTGTGACAGCTGGGGGATTAGGATGATAACATCAACACCAGTCCACCCACAAGCTAATGGCCAAGCAGAATCGTCCAACAAGATCATCATCAACAACTTGAAGAAGAAGCTTGGATCCAAGAAAGGAAAATGGGCAGAAGAACTACCCTATGTGCTCTGGGCTGATAGGACAACCCCTAAGAATGCTACTGGTCAAACACCATTCTCTTTGGTGTTTGGGGCAGAATCAGTGATTCCAACAGAAATGGTGGTTCCTACTGCTAGGACAAGTACCCGTGATCCTGAGGAAAATGATGAAAACTTGGCTCAAGACCTGGATACTATTGAAGAAATCAGGGATATGGCTAGGATCAGGATGGCCAGTTATCAACAAAGAATGGCTGGTGCTTACAATAAAAATGTCAGGATCAGGAGGTTTCAAGTTGGAGATATGGTGTTAAGGAAAGCATTTCAGAATACCACCAATCCTGCTGATGGAAAATTGGCTCCAAAATGGGAAGGCCCTTATTTGATTGAAGCTGAAGCAGGAAAGGGGGCATATAGATTGCTAACCATGGAAGGTGATTTGCTACCAAGAGCTTGGAATGCTGTCCACTTGAAGAAATATTTCATGTAAGCAGGATCCTTATGGCATAGGTGATCCTCACGATAGGGATATCCTTAAAGGATCCTCGAAGTATTGGTGATCCTTATTCAGGTGATATCCTAATCTTGAACTATTTCATTTCTTTATTTTCTCATATAAGGATAAGGATCATGTATCCTTTATCCATTTCTCACGTGAGTTCAAGTTTTGAAAGTTCAGGTATCTTTAGCACAACGTTGGTTATCCACAGAAGCCATCCGTCTTTGGGTTTAACCCCAGTTATTTGGGCTTGTCCCCAGATTCCGCCTGTAGCGCACGATGATCCTGGTATAGTTCAAGGCTTTGGGACCAGTACTCATTCTAGGGGCTGATAATTCCATTGTTCTGGCTATGCTTAGGATCCTACGTATAATGGTAGACGTACCATACATCCGTTCATAAGGTTTCTAACGTTTTCACGTTAGCTAAGGTTTCTAACGTTTTCACGTTAGCTAAGGTTTTGGCATCTTCATGTCACTAAGTTTGGATAGTCGCCAGTTAGGGCCATACTACAGTTTACACACGATCCTTGGGCTTGTCCCCAGTTATCCTTGGGCTTGTCCCCAGTTATCCTTGGGCTTGTCCCCAGTTATCCTTGGGCTTGTCCCCAGTTGCTAACTCTTTTCTTATATCGGCTTAGTCCCAAGTTATGCTCTATTTCAGGTCCTTGAAGATAGGCAGCTAGGGATCCTTGATCCTTATTTCACTCTAAGGTTTATCTTATAGTTACCCTTATTATGGTTAGGATTCTAACTTGGATCCTCAGGTATGATCCTCAACTTTTTTGGTTTTATTCATTATTCATTTGAATAACCCTTATACTTGACAACTGAACTTGTGTTTCTTAGACTATACCATTTTTTAAACTTATCGGTTATAGGATATGTGATCCTTGTTCATATCTTAAACTTTTTGGATATCTTTTCTAGTTTTTCAAGGCTTGATAAGTATAAACAAATTGAACATTATAACAGTTGGAAAATGACATACTAAAAAGGATTACAACACAAGATGAGCGACAAAAGGTTAAGTTTTTATTTATTAACATAAGGCTAACCCTTTAAAGGTTGTCAAAATTACCTACCCGAGCTTCTACCAGCAAAACGTGGCCCGTCCGCTGGGGTAGGTAAAGGGTGTCCATGATAATGAGTTCAAAAGTAGTGCAGGAATATAAAGGCGGCAGGATCACAATGGCTTCATCCCCCAAACAGAGGATCCCTCCACCAATTGCAATCCTGCCTATTGTCCAAAGGATCATACATGATCCTTAATCCTAAAACCTATTGTTCAAAGTACAACCCATGAAATTGTCTTAAACATCACAACCACAAAAAGCAACCAACAAACTAAAAAATTGGGCTCCGGCCTTGGCACATATATCCATCATCGCCCAATTGTGCAGCTCACACCTTGGCTGCATCACCACCAGCATCATCACCACCAGCCTGATCCTTCCCACTGCCACTTGCCTCAATTGCCAGGACATCAGCTGCCTCCTCCTCATCATCCTCAAGTTCAGCCAACCTTGCCTTCCAGCCTTCAACATCCCAGCTGTCTTTGTCAAAAGCAGGGTCTTGAGCCTCCTGGGCCATCTTCAACTTGGTCTGATACATAGTAATGGCAGCAGAGAGCTTGGTATTTTCGATGAGGTCATGCTTTTCATAATCAAAGTTGACCAGCACCTTGGCCATTTCCTGCTTGGTATCCTGGAGTTCCTTTCGAGCATCAGCAAGTGCGAGATCTTTGAGCACGGCAACCTGTTGGAGATCAGCTATTTTCTTGTCCAGCTCCTCAATATTGCCCACGTAATCCTCGATCTCAGCAAATTTCTGCATAAAGAAGATAAGGCAGTTCAAGGTCAAGTGATCCTCATAAGAGCATGATACCTAGGCAAAGTTAAGGATCCTTACCTCATTGAAGTATTCAAGGAATTGGTGGCGGATCAGTGGCAGCCCTTGAAGATCCTCAGCATCAGAAGTTTTCCTCTTCTTCACACCCTTTCCTTTAGTGGGTGCCCTTGGAATGGAGATGCTAGGACTGGTAGTGGACCTCTTCTTCCTGGGTCGTACGAGATCAAGATCAGCTGTGTTGAATTGGGAAACAGGCTTGACAGGTTTTCCAGCGCCTACACATTCAAAGCAAGATAAGTATCCTTATCCTATTTCAATTTATCTATTTATTTTAATATTTAAACTATGCAAAAGACAGGATACTTACTCGACATGGTAATGGAACCTGAGGATACTTCTTGTGAGTCTTGGGTGTCTACCTTGAATGTTCTTGTTTCAGGATCAAGCTTCCAAAAAGCAGCGAGCCTATCCTTGGTTTCAGGTGATGTGCGGATACGTGAAACGGTGATAGCTGCAAAACAAGAAAGCAAAAATATAAGTTATCCCTACAATTAAAGAAAGTTCCTGGTGATCCTTATCAGGATCCTCCATCCTACCATGGGTAGCCCAATTTTTAGGAAGATCCTTTCCATCCTGGATAGAATCTCTCTTGACAAAGAAAAAGCGACGTTTCCAGTCTTTGTCATTCTTGGTGACTTTCAGAAGAGGATGATCTGCACCGGGTTTTCGCTTAAGCAAATAACGGTGGGAACCAAAAGTAGTAAGATCATACAGTTCCGCCAACTCTGACATGCCCAAAGCAATGCCTTCCTGTTCGATGATCCTCTCTAGGGTATACAAGACCCTCCAAATCATCGGCATGGCTTGGATATATGAGATGCCGGTAAGGGAAAAGAAGGATTGTGTAAACTCTGGGAAAGGATAGGTGTATCCTATGGTGAATGGAGTGGCTGGAAATGCAACCCATGTTTCTGAAACATAGTCGCTAAGGGTAGAAGGATCAAAGGGTCTGAAAAAGGCATTCGCCGGAAAACAGCAACGGATTTTGTCTATCTGTGCGTCGTTAAAACAACACTTTTCATTCGATGAGTCCTTGATGATTTTCTGACTTTCCAAAGGGCTATCCTTCTTGTGATCTTTGCCCGGAGAGCTTCGGAGCAACATCTTTGAGGGAAAGATTAAAACAGAGCAAGAGAGGGAAAAGAATAGAGAAAGAGAATACCTGAACGTCTTCGGAATGTGGATTATAAAGGGAGTTTCTCTGAAAATTTAAATGCATTTGATCCTATCTATATCTCTATTTATAATCATGATCTTGCAGGTTTTCACTTCCGTGACATCATCATCGCAACGGCTAGTTCAAAATTAACGGCTATATATCCGTTAGTTTGTTACGGATAAGATTAAGAAAACATAACTCGCTAATTTTACAATTTCACTCCTTATATTTTGGGGGCAATTGTTAGGGGAGGATTTTCTAACAATTAGTGATCCTTATTCATTATCCTAACTAATGATCCTTACTTCTGTGACAGGTGGTGATCCTCAGAAGGGCTTTAGGATCAGGATCATGGATCACTTCAAGGATCCTCATACTGACAATTGTTTACTTATGTTTTATAACATCTCGCAGGTATAACAAGCTTGACCAAGTTTCAGCGACATTCTTGGAGAATATTCCCGAAGTATTCTGCACGTGCTAGATCAAAACTAGACGTTATGGAGAACGTGGAGGCTTGGCCCGAAAGTCGGAGAGTTTGTTAGCTAGATATTTTTCTTATTTTAAAGGGAGTAACGAGCTAAGTTAGAAGTTAGTGACACTTAGTCATTTTTTGGCAGTTACACACACTCGCAAACACGCTCATACAAGCTCTCGTTCAAACACCTAGCGATTTCATACACTTTTTACACACTTCACCGTAGTGATCCTTGTATCTAGCTCGTTACTATCCGAAGTTGTAAACATTCATTCATTTATTTGAGCTTGGTGATCGGTAGTTTCCATCACCCGGGGTTTTTTGTGCCGGAGATCAACTCTTGATCAAGGGCTTTTTCCCCGTATAAATCCTTGTGTTGTTTGTGCATTTCACATTGAAGTGATCCTCATTGTTGTTACATATTTAAAGCATCATTCCCCTAAACAAAGAGTTTGGTTGCAATATCATCATCAGATTTTCTGACCAAAACACATATGATATAAGATATGAGCCTAAGACAACCATCAAATCCCAAGCATTAGCTGACTTTGTGGCTGATTTCAGTAGTGATTTACAAAAAGAAGCTGAGTTAGAAGTCCAGCAGCTAGAGGAGACCAAGGATCCTTGGATACTCTACACTGATGGATCCTCAAATGTCAAAGGCACAGGGCTTGGAATACTACTAAAATCGCCACAGGGGGACATAATACCCCACTCTATAGCTTGTGAGTTCCAGACCACAAACAATGAGGCTGAATATGAAGCCTTAATTGCTGGTTTGCAAATTGCAAAGCATATGGGGATCATGTATCTTGAGGTACATGTAGATTCATTGTTAATTACAAACCACTTTAATGGATCCTATGCTGTTAAAGGTGAAAAGCTAACCAAATATCTTGAGATAGTCAAAAGTTTGGCACTCTCTTTTGTTTCCTTTAGTTTGACGCAGGTACCAAGGGAAGAAAATACAGAGGCTGATGCATTGGCTAACTTAGGATCATCCTTGAAGAACCCGGAGGATATCAAGATCCCTATTATCCATATCCTGACCCCGGCTATCGAGGATCATGTGGCTATGGAGATAGGAAATGATTCTGCAATTATCCCTAGTGAGGATACTCGATCCCATTTAGGATCAGGATCATGGATCTCACCGATTATGAGATACTTAAAACATGGAGAGATTCCTACAGGAGAAAACCCTAGGGCTTTCAAATCTAAGGTATCTCAATTCGCTATTTTAAATAATATGTTGTATAGACGATCTCTTGCAGGACCCTACCTGAGATGCATTGAGGATCCTGAAATCCAAGAAGTTTTAAAAGACTTCCATGAAGGAGATTGTGGAAACCACACTGGGGGCAGGGCATTATTCTCAAGGATCCTGAGGACAGGATACTACTGGCCAACCATGAAGAGAGATGCTGTGGAATATGCTAAGAGATGTGATCCTTGTCAGAGGCACAGCAATATCCTTCATCAACCAGCTGAATTATTGCATCCTATATCCTCCTCTTGGCCATTTATGAGATGGGGTATGGATATAGTTGGTAAGCTCCCTAAGGCACCTGGTGGAAAAGTATTCATGCTAGCTATGATTGATTACTTCTCCAAGTGGATAGAGGCTGAAGCTTTTGCCCAAGTCAGAGTAAAGGAAGTTATATCCTTCATTAAAAGAAATATTATAACTAGATTTGGAATTCCTTCTGAGATTATATGTGATAATGGTTCCCAATTTATTGGGGGCAGAACCACTAACTTTTGTGACAGTTGGGGGATTAAGATGATAACATCAACACCAGTCCACCCACAAGCTAATGGTCAAGCAGAATCATCCAACAAGATCATCATCAACAATTTGAAGAAGAAGCTTGGATCCAAGAAAGGGAAATGGGCAGAAGAACTACCCTATGTGCTTTGGGCTGATAGGACAACCCCTAAGAATGCTACTGGTCAAACGCCATTCTCTTTGGTATTTGGGGCAGAATCAGTGATCCCAACAGAAATGGTGGTTCCAACTGCTAGAACAAGTACCCGTGATCCTGAGGAGAATGATGAGAACTTGGCTCAAGACCTGGATACTATTGAAGAAATCAGGGATATGGCTAGGATAAGGATGGCCAGTTATCAACAAAGAATGGCTGGTGCTTACAACAAAAATGTCAGGATCAGGAGGTTTCAAGTTGGAGATATGGTATTAAGGAAAGCATTTCAGAATACCACCAATCCTGCTGATGGAAAATTGGCTCCAAAATGGGAAGGCCCTTATTTGATTGAAGTTGAAGCAGTAAAGGGGGCATATAGATTGCTAACCATGGAAGGTGATTTGCTACCAAGAGCTTGGAATGCTGTCCACTTGAAGAAATATTTCATGTGAGCAGGATCCTCATGGCACAGATGATCCTCACGATAGGGGTATCCTTAAAGGATCCTTAACAGTTTCAGTGATCCTTACTTGGGTAATATCCTAAACTTGAACTATTTCATTTCTTTATTTTCTCATATAAGGATAAGGATCATGTATCCTTTATCCATCTCTCACGTGAGTTTGAGTTTTGAAAGTTCAGGTATCCTTAGCATAACATCGGTTATCCGCAGAAGCAATCCGTTCCGTGGGTTTAACCCCAGTTATTTGGGCTTGACCCCAGTTCCGCCTGTAGCGCATGATGATCCTGGTATAGTTCAAGGCAGTGGGACCAGTACTCGTTTTAGGGGCTGATAATTCCATTGTACTGGCTATGCCTAGGATCCTACGTATAATGGTAGACGTACCATACATCCGTTCCTAAGGTTTCTAACGTTTTCACGTTAGCTAAGGTTTTGGCATTTTCATGTCACTAAGTTTGGATAGTCGCCAGTTAGGGCCATACTCCAGTTTACATACGATCCTTGGGCTTGTCCCCAGTTATCCTTGGGCTTGTCCCCAGTTATCCTTGGGCTTGTCCCCAGTTGCTAACTCTTTTCTTATATTGGCTTAGTCCCAAGTTATGCTCTATTTCAGGTTCTTGAAGATAGGCAACTAGGGATCCTTGATCCTTACTTCTCTCTAAGGTTTATCTTATAGTTATCCTTATTACGGTTAGGATCTTAACTTGGATCCTCAGGTATGATCCTTAACTATTTTTAATTCTATTCAATATTTATTTAAATAACCCTAAAAATTTGACAACTAAACTTGTGATCCTTAAAATATTTACTTTTTGGATTCTTTAACTATAGGATACTTGATCTTGGATCATATCCTAAATATTTTTAATCTGACTTGTTCAAAATTGTTTATTCAATAAATATGCATCAAAACAAAGGAAAATTAAAGAAACAAAAGGATAACAACACAAGATAAGCGACAAAAGGTTAAGATTTTATTTATTAACAAATGATTAACCCTTAAAAGGTTGTCAAAATTACCTACCCGAGCATCTACCAGCAAAACGTGGCCCGTCCGCTGGGGTAGGTAAAGGGTGTCCATGATAATAAGTTCAAAGATAGTGCAGGAATATAAAGGCGGCAGGATTACAATGGCTTCATCCCCCAAACAGAGGATCCCTCCACCAATTGCAATCCTGCCTATTGTCCAAAGGATCATACATGATCCTTAATCCTAGAAACTATTGTTTCAACATCACAACCACAAAAAACTACTACCAAATTTAAAAATTGGGCTCCGGCTGCGTCTAGGAATGTCCATCATCGCCCAATTGTGCAGCCTACACCTTTGCTGCATCCTCTTCTCCTCCAGCTGTGGTATCCTTCATCAGATCCTTCCCACTGCCACTTGCCTCAATCGCCAAGACCTTAGTAGCCTCCTCCTCATCATCTTCAAGATCGGCCAACCTTGCTTTCCAACCCTCAACATCCCAGCTGCCTTTGTCAAAGTTAGGATCTTGAGCTTCTTGGGCCATCTTCAGTTTTGTCTGATACATTGTGATGGCAGCAGAGACCTTTGCACCTTCTATGAGGTCATGCTTTTCATAGTCAAGGTCAATCAGAAGTTTAGCCGTCTTAGTCTTCTCATCTTGAAGTTCCTTCCGAAGATCAGCAAGTGCAAGGTCCTTGAGCACGGCAACCTGTTGGAGGTCAGCAATCTTCTTGTCCTGCTCCTCGACATTTCCCACATAATCCTCAATCTCAGCAAATTTCTGCAAAGAAAAGGATAAAGCAGTTCAAGATCAGGTGATCCTCATACGAGTAGGATACCTAGGCAAAATTGGGGATCCTTACATCATTGAAGTATTCAAGAAACTGGTGGCGGATCAGTGGTAGGCCTTGAAGGTCCTCGGTGTCAGAAGTTTTCCTCTTCTTGCCACCTTTCCCTTTAGTGGGTGCCTTGGGAATGGAGATGCTGGGACTGGTAGTGGACCTCTTCTTCCTGGATCGAACAACATCAAGGTCAGCCATGTTGAATTGGGATATAGGCTTGGCAGATTTTCCGGCACCTACACATTCAAAGCAAGATAAGTATCCTTATCCTATTTCAATTTACTTATTTATTTTAATATTCAAACTATGCAAAATGCAGGATACTTACTTGACATGGTAATGGAACCTGAGGATACTTCCTGTGAGTCTTGGGTGTCTATCTTAAATGTCCTTGTTTCAGGATCAAGCTTCCAAAAAGCAGCAAGCCTATCCTTGGTTGCAGGTGATGTGATGATGTGTGAGACGGAAATAGCTGCATAACACAAGACAAAAGGGGTCAGTAATCCTTTTACAAAAACAAGACTACCTGGTGATCCTTCTCAGGATCCTCTGGCCTTCCATGGGTGGACCAGGTCTTTGGTAGATCCTTTCCGTTTGGAATGGTATCCCTCCTGACAAAGAAGAAGCGACGTTTCCAATTTGTGTCATTCTTGGTGACTTTAAGAAGGGGGTGTTCTCCGCCGGGTTTTCGTTTGAACAAATAACGATGGGAACTAAAGGTAGTGAGATCATACAATTGTGTCAGCTCTGACATGCCTAAATCAATGCCCTCCTGCTCGATGATCCTCTCCAGGGTATACAAAACCCTCCAAATCATCGGCATCGTTTGGATGTAAGAGATGCCGGTAAGGGAGAAGAAGGATTGTATAAGTTCTGGGAAAGGATAGGTGTATCCTATGGCGAATGGAGTAACTGGAAATGAAACCCATGTTTCTGAAACATAGTCGCTCAGAAGAGTACGATCAAAGGGTTTGAAAAAGGCACTCGCCGGAAAGCAATGACGAATCTTGTCTATCTGAGCATCGTTAAAGTAACACCTCTCATTTGCGGAGTCTTTGATGATCTTTTGACTCTTCAAGGGACTATCCTTCTGGTGATCCTTGGCGGGGGAGGACCGGAGCATCATTCTTGAAGAGATGATGGTAGAGTAAGAAAAACAGAATAAGAGAAGGAAGAAGATGAAGAGAGAATACCTGTCTATCTTCGGAATGCAGTTATAAAGGGAGTCTTTCTGAAATTTTAAATGCATTTGATCCTATCTCTATCTCCTATTTATAATCATGATTGTGCAGGGTGGTCACTTCTGTGACGTCACGATTGCAACGGATAGTTCAACAATAACGGCTATATTTACGATAGTTAGTTGCGGATAAGATCAAGAAAACATAACTCGCTCATTTTACATATCACTCCTTATATTTTGGGGGCAATTATTAGGGGAGGATTTTCTAACAATTAGTGATCCTTATTCGTTATCCTAATTAATGATCCTTACTTCTGCGACAGATAGTGATCCTCAGAAGAGCTCAGGATCAGGATCATGGATCACTTTAAGGATCCTCGTACTGACGATTGTTTATTTGTGTTTTGTATTACTTCGCAGGAGTAACAAGCTTGACTTGGTCTTGGCAACGGTACTAAGGAATATTCCACGGGCATTTCGCACACGATTGACCAAAAATGGACGTTGTGGAAAACGTGGGAGCTTGGCACAAAAGTCGGATAGTTAGTTATTGTAGTTAACTTCTATTTTTAAAGGGGTAACGAGCTAGAATTAGAACACTTAGCCATTTTCAGCTACACACACTCTCATATACGCACACTTGAAGCTCTCGACGAACATTCATTAGTTTTCACTCACTTTTACACATTTCACGATAGTGATCCTTGTACCTAGCTCGTTACTATCCGGAGTTGTAAACATTTATTCATTTATTTGAGCTTGGTGATCGGTAGTTTCCATCACCCGGGGTTTTTTGTGTCGGAGATCAACTCTTGATCAAGGGCTTTTTCCCCGTATAAATCCCTGTGTCATTTGTGCAATTTACATTGAAGTGATCCTTGTCATTGTTCTACATTATTAGCATCATACCCCGTAACAGAGAGTTTGGTTGCAATATCCTCATCAGATTTTTTGACCAAAACACCAGAGATTGGTAAACATGATGTTCAAAGACAAGCTGGGGGACACCATGGAGGTATACATTGACGATATGGTGGTAAAATCAAGGAAAGCTCAGGATCGCCTCCAGGATATTAAAGGAGCATTTGATATCCTGGATCAATATAACATGAAGCTAAATCCTGCTAAGTGTCATTTCGGAGTGGGGGTAGGAAAATTTCTAGGATATATGGTGACCAAAAGAGGAATAGAGGCGAGCCCGGAGCAGATTAAAGCCATCTTGGATATTAAATCACCCTCAAATATGAAGGATGTTCAACGATTAACAGGGCGAGTGGCAGCATTAAACAGATTTATTTCAAGATCTTCAGAGAAATGCAAAGAGTTTTATGATATCCTGGAGAAGAACAAGAAATTCGAATGGGGTGAGAAGCATGAAGCAGCCTTGCAGGATTTGAAGCAATATCTTTCAACTGCACCTCTACTGATGAAGCCCTGAGAATGGTGAACCACTATCCCTATACCTCGCAGTATCAGGGAATGCTGTAAGTGCCGTCCTTATAAAGGATCATGAAGGTTAGCAATATCCTGTTTATTATGTTAGTAAAAGTTTGTTAAATGCTAAAACTAGGTATTCTCATTTAGAAAATTTGATACTAGCATTAGTTATGGCATCAACGAAGCTTAGACATTACTTTGAGACACATAGCATTCATGTTAAAACAAATTATCCTGTCAAAAATGTGCTTAGGAAACCAGAGATGTCTGGCAGGATGGCCAAGTGGTCAGTAAAGTTGAGTGCTTATGATTTAGTATATGAACCTAGAAATGCCATAAAGTCTCAGGCTTTAGCTGACTTTGTGGCTGATTTCAGTAGTGACATTCAGGATGAGGTAGACCTAGAAGTCCAACAGTTAGGAGAATCCTCAGGATCCTGGACGTTATATACTGATGGTGCATCTAATGTAAGAGGAGTAGGATTGGGAATACTACTAAAATCGCCACAGGAGGACATATTACCCCAGGCTATTAGGTGTGAATTCCCTGCTATTAATAATGAAGCAGAGTATGAGGCTTTAATTGCAGGATTAGAGTTGGCTAACAATATGAGTATCAAGAATTTGCAAGTATATTTTGACTCCTTGTTAATTGCTAACCATTTTAATGGATCCTATGCAGTTAAGGGTGAGAAATTAATCGAATACCTCGATATTCTCAAAAAAATTAGCAGGATATTTCGATGGTTTTACACTTGAACAGGTACCAAGGGAGGATAATGCTGAAGCAGATGCCTTAGCAAATCTGGGATCATCGATCAGGATACCAGAAGGGGCCCAAATACCAATATTACATATCTTGTATCCTGCAACGAATCCTCAGGATAAAGAAGTAGCGGGTATTCAGGATCCTGGAGCATAGTATCCTGAAAAGGATCCTAAATCCTGGACGGCTCCAATCATGAGATATCTCAAGGAAGGACACATCCCCGGAGATGAAAATCCTAAGGCATTTAGGATGAAGGTATCACGATTCACTATTATAAATAATGTTTTATACAAGAAATCTCTTGCAGGACCGTATTTGAGGTGCTTGGAGGATCCTGAAGCCAAAGAAGTACTTCAGGATATACATGAAGGGGATTGTGGTAACCACACTAGGGGCAGATCATTGTTCTCGAAAGTATTAAGGACAAGATATTATTGGCCAACGATGAGGAAAGATGCTGCAGAATATGCTCGAAGGTGTGATGCATGTCAAAGGCATAGTAACATACTACATCAACCAGCTGAACCACTATATCCTGTAGCTTCCCCTTGGCCATTCATGAAATGGGGGATGGATATAGTTGGGAAGTTACCAAAAGCTCCGGGAGGAAAAGTCTTTGTGCTAGCAATGACGGATTATTTCTCTAAGTGGGTTGAAGCTGAAGCATTTGTTCAAGTTAGAGACCAAGAAGTAGTATCCTTCGTAAAGAGGAATATCCTGACCAGGTTTGGGGTACCAGCTGAAATCATTTGTGATAATGGGTCCCAGTTTATAAGCAAGAGGACTACTGACTTTTGCAAGAGTTGGGGAATCAAAATGATCACGTCTACTCCGGTACATCCTCAAGCGAATGGACAAGCTGAATCCTCAAACAAGATAATTGTCAATAAC
Organism: Helianthus tuberosus; assembly: GCA_030545235.1. Lineage (NCBI taxonomy): Eukaryota > Viridiplantae > Streptophyta > Magnoliopsida > Asterales > Asteraceae > Helianthus > Helianthus tuberosus. The sequence goes on along the minus strand of JARYGA010011940.1, from coordinate 7,893 downwards.
TTAAAGAAGAGACTTGGAGCCAAAAAAGGAAGATGGGCAGAAGAATTACCCTTTGTTTTGTGGGCTGATAGGACAACGGTAAAGAATGCAACCGGCCAAACCCCATTTTCCTTGGTATTTGGAGCAGAAGCAGTGATTCCAAGGGAAATGGCGATACCTACTGCAAGATCTATCCTACATGATCCTGAACAGAATCCTGAAGCCTTATGTCGAGATTTGGATACTATAGATGAAAAAAGAGATGCAGCAAGGCTGAGGATGGCAGCATATCAACAAAGAATATCCAGAGCATATAACAAGAATATAAGGACTAGGAGATTTCGAGTTGGTGATTGGGTGCTAAGAAAGGCTTTTCAAAATACCACTAATCCTGCCGATGGCAAGCTAGCTCCAAAATGGGAAGGACCATATGAAGTTGAGTCAGAAGCAGGGAAAGGAGCATATCGACTCAAGAATATGGAAGGGGATATGCTACCGAGATCCTGGAATGCAATACACTTAAAGCTCTATTTCAAGTAAGAATAGAATTTAATTTCTATCTCAGAATGGTATGTATTCTATCTCTTTTAAATATATTTGTTTATTATCTTGAACCCAATACTGACTTAAGCATCGGAGGGGTGTTATCCAAGCTAACACCCACCTTAGTTTACAGTTGTTTTGCAGCATATGTTTCAGGATATAGCTCCAGGATATGCACTCAGGATAACTCGAAAGATTAAAGGATTGGCCCCCTCTCTCACGTTTAAGGGATCCTGATCCCTTCAAAGGTTTAAAGGTATTCACCTTTCTTTCGAATTGGGTTTAAACACCTCGCCTGGAGCGCAAGTTATCTAGGTATAGTTCAAGGTAGCGGGACCAGTTCATGTAAAAGTGGCTGACAATTTCGTTACTGTCGGCTATATCCTGGATCCTGAATGTATATGAGGACCACCCTCTCTCACGAAAAGGGTATTTTCATACTCTCTAAGGTTTAAAGGTTTTCACATTTCTAAGACTTGGAGTTTATACACTCTCGCCTGTAGCGCATGAAACTCAGGGTTTATCCCCAGGATATTAAGGGTTTATCCCCAGTATGCTAAGGATTCATTTCAGGATATCAAGGGTTTTGCCTTGGGGTGTTCGGAATTTATTCAAGCCAAAGTGTGAATACATTTGCATTTCTGTGTCGAACACAGGGGACATACATTATACTATTCAAAGGATGGATCCAAGTTTGTAAGTGTGCACTGGGGACATACTTATGATGGAAGATTGAAATTGATTCTTTAAGAATCTCTGGTATGATCTCTCCTTTTTATTTGGATAATTTATATATTGTATTTCAGTATCCTGAGCAGGATATCTTTCAGGATACACTTACAATGGGTTCCCAAATATGATCAAACAAAACTATATTTATAAGTAAAATTCATGTTATAAAGGTGTAATAACAAGAATAAAGCTAAAGGAAAGTTATATTAACATATCAAAAAATGTGCTCTTGGTTTCACCTTAAACCAAGGTCCATCCACCAAGAGCACAAATAGTTTCTTACCCTATGTACTTAACAGTTGAAGGTTTTGTCTCAAACTGAGACCCATCCACCTCCAACTGTTATATTGTTCAAAAGCAAAACGTACTAACGATGATGGCCAAGGGCTTCGTCCTGAAACTCAGGATCCCTCCACCAATGGCCATCACATTGTTTAAGTGCAGAAAAGTAAAATGTAGGAAAAGTAAATTGTTTGAGGTTACAAGCCAACAATCAAATTTAAAAAGGTGGGCTCCGGCCTTGGCACATATATCCATCATTGCCCACCTGAATGCCCTCACACAGCGGCATCTTCTCCAACCTTCTCTGCCTTTTCAGCTTCCTGAGCAGCATCCTCACTAGCATCTGTCCCAGCATCCTCTCTCCTTCTTATCTCCAGCCTTGTCTACCACCTCTGCTGACTTAGAGGATTCTCCGGCTTTAGCAGGAAGTGGCACAGCTTTGCCTCCAAGTTCCTTCAGCTTGGCCACCCAGGATTCAACTGGCTAGGATGGGCATACAAGGCATGTCTCCTTGGCCTCGTAGGCCATCTTGATGCGAGCTTGTAGTAGGGAGACGATAGCAGAGGCTTTGATTCCTTCCCGGAAAGAAACCATGGCCTGTTCGTGATCCATTTGGACAGTGGCAAGTTTGAGCTCAGCATCTTGGGTGACCTTCTTCAGCATGCCCTCGTAGTGCCGGGTCTTTGCTTCAGCAATGGCACCTTGGTCGGCAACGGTACTTTCGAGCTGTTTAATCCTGGCTTCATGGAGTACAGCAGTACCACAGGCATCGTTGTACAGGTGGAGCAAATGCTGGAGGCCCTGCACATCAAATTCAGGTATGAGTCAGAATATATTAACCAGGATATCCTGTCAGGATATCCTATCAGGATATATGTGCAGGATATGTAACAGGATATTACCTTGTTGAGGAAGGATGTCATTGGCTCTAAGGAGTCAGAAAAGTTGAGTTCATCGTAGGAGAACCCTTCTGGACCTGGAGCACTGACTTCAGGACCTTTCCTTTTTTTTGCTGTGGAAGCACGAGTCCTCGGATTAGCCTTAGGAGTCGGGAGCGGCTTGGAGCTGGTGGCAGCAGGGGTCTCTTTCTTGACCGTGACTGGAGTAGGGTAGCTGTCAAGTTCGTCAAGGTCTAGGTAGACTGGAACCTTGCTGGATTCTGCATACAGGGAGTAAACTTTCTCCTAAGTATATCAAATAAAGACATGTATGTACAGGATATTTTGCAGGATCCTTACCAGACATGTTTGCACTAGAAAGAGGACTTGGAGATGGTGGAGACGGGTTGAAACTTCTTTCAGCCTCTGGAAGGAGTCTGATGGAGTCAATCCTTTTTTGTGAATCAACAAGGGGAGGTGCAATCTTCCTAAAATCAGCTGCGTGCACAACAGAAAAAAGAAAGTTGATCAGTTCAGGATATGGAACAGGATAAGAGGCAGGATCATCCTTAAACCCTAAATCCTACCCTTTTCAACCATTTCACCGGATATTCCGTTCCACCAGGGATTGAGTCTCTTTTTACAAAGAAGAACTTAGATTGCCAATTATCCTCGTTCCTGGTGGCACGAAGTATCAGCGGGTCGCCGGAGGTGGAATAAAACAAAAATCTACATGATCCGTGGCATCTAAGCCGGTAAGCTAGGGGGAGATCATGAACAGAAAGATCAGGGATGTGGTTTTTCTTGATCTGGTCAAGAACGGACAGAACACGCCAAAGCATCGACATTGTTTGGCTAAAAGAGATTTTTGTAATGTTGAAGAATTCGGTGATAAAGTCTGGAAAGGGGAACTGTAACCCTAAGGTGAAGGGAAAGGCACTAAAGCACAACCACTCATTGGAAACCATATCCGACCGGATTTCCCGGTCGAACGGCAAGAATACCGTTCCTTCCGGAAAGATACCGGAGGATTTGAGACCCGACAAGTGGGCACTATCAAAGGAGCATATCTCTTTCTCCGGTTCTTGGAGAAGATTCTGCTGGATAAATGTGGGAGCCGAATCACCAAAACTAGATCTTGTCTGTCTCGGCATTTGATCGCCTGATTTTTTGACCGGAAAAGGAGGATGAAGATGAAGATTAGAGAGAGAATGTTTACCTTTTTCCTTATCGGTAGTGATTAAAAAAGAGATGGGATGAGAAGATATAAGGTGCAATGAGTAAATATAGGCTGAGTAGTTACAAACGGTCACATCATGGGTCTTATCTCTTAATTGCCTCGATCTCCGTGAAAAATGTAACCGTTAGTGCCAGGATACTAAACGGTAACATTTTTGGGGACAATTGTTATGGGTGAAATTCTGCGCCCATATCCTGAGAAGTATCTTGGGTTATATCTTGGTTATATGATATCTGTTCACATCCGGGATGCTGATTCAGGATATTGGTAACATCCTGAATGGTATCCTCAGGATCACTAACGGATTATGTGCAGGTACGCGGGTTAGAAGCTAGTAACGTTCACAAGGACTCATTCCGCGGAAGACTCGGTCCAAGTCGTTCAAATAAAGACGTTGAAGCCGCATTACTCGGTCTACAACGTTAAGAATGGAATATTCGGAGCATCCCATATTTATAGGAATTTTCGTTTGTAATTCGTGACTATAAATAGGTAGGTATATCAGATCGAATAGGACATCACATCAACACTCACTACACTCTTACATTTGTTCTCTAGAAATTTTCACTTTCGCACAAAAGCGTTGTAACACTTAGCGATCTGGTCAATATCCTGCACTGTATCCTGACGTTTAAAGCAATAAGAAGAACAAGGCAACTGCGATTGTCAGCTCTCGAGGTTTTATGCCGGCGATCTAGATTGATCAAGGGCTTTCCTCGTATATCTTGTGTCACCCCCTTTACTTTTTGCTCATTGTTTGATCGTTGATACAGCTCAATATCCTGAGCCGTATCCTGAATACTGTTTTTCCAAACAACTTAACCAACATATTTTCAACACACTTTTTAGCACACTGCCTCACTTAACTAATTTGATCACTTAATTGCTTCGGTAATTTTTGACCAAAACAGGAGTGATAAAGGAAAATATGTTGAAAGTGGTACAAATCGAAAGTTGAGAGTGATATCGGCAATTAGTGAAGGTTGAGGTTATTTAAATTCAATATCCTTACCATAAAACGATATTGGTATTTTATCATACCTTCTGGATCAACCTGTTTTACAGTTTGATCTTTATTTACCCGGTTTAACCCATTTTTTGGTTCCCAATTTAGATATTAGCTATTAAATACCAAAAAAACAAATTACAAACAAATGACATGTAAAAGAGCAACAAGCTGAAAGTTCACACATACATGAAATCAAAGGCATGTATAATTTATTCTATCATAATTGTAGAAGGTACCTACTTTAAGGCCTCGTCTAGTGAGATCGACCCATGGCATTCATAATAACGAAATCAAGTTGATAATTTAGAAAAGGAAAGGAAAACATATTGCACTACATATTACAATTGAAATAAATGAAAGAACAAGTAACGAAATAAGAAGAGAGTGGTTGTGGATTCGTGTTTGACATAGACCTCTTAAAATAGATTGCACGTTTCCTCAAAAAATACATGTCTATCTTTTAATGCAGGGACTGATTAAAATAATTATGTAAATGGTTTAATGGAGAGTTACGCACTTAACCACATTCTAAGCCTTTGAACCAAAACGTCTAAAATTATCTTCAGAAGCTAAAAACTCTTAGCCCTTTCGTAGTGGGGAAGGATATGGCGCCACTGGCCACCATAGCGCCCTATGGCGCCTCTCCACACCATCTCGAGGGGCGCTATAACCCTTGAATCCAGATCCCTAGCGAAAATTAGAACGGGATGAACAATTTGCCTTTCACACACACACACATATATACATACATATATAACCCCATATCTACATAATCCCCCACTACACACACATGTTATATAACCCCCACAGTTTACTTTTTTGCCATTTATCACATAACTCTCCATAAAGGGTGCTATCACCACACACGGCCTTAGTAGCTTTTGAACTTTGCTTAGGGAGGAGAAATTGGTTAAGAAAAAAAATTAGGATTCAGAGCATAATCCACATGCTTAGCTTATGTTCTGGACAACGAAGATAAAGTACTTGTTACGTCACCTCTAAGACCACTCCGGACCGGGGAAGTCTTTTACATTCTGCTGCCCAATCTCATATCTGGATCTCTACTAGATTTGTGGGTGCTTTTAGCAACAATAATCATTTATTAATGATGCATTTTTTACCTATTAAGAGGCCCGACTTAAGGGCAATCTAAATGAAACAACTGCTTTGGGCCACACATTGTTTAGGGCCTCATCTTTGACAACTAAGATAATAGAGTTAATAGCCAAAATGGTCCCTGAGGTTTGCTCACTTTTGCCACTTTATTCCAAAATCAAAATTTTTTAAATCTGGGTCCCTGAGGTAATGAGGTTTGCATTTTGTTGCCATTTTGGTGCAAATTTCAAAAAAGTCTAATTTTGTCAGGATTTCTTACTGAATTTTGTCTTCTTCCTCATTTCTCATAAGGGCAAAATTGTCATTATAGATTATTATAAACTAATTTATATTAAAAAAAGCCTCAAACAACTTTAAATAACCCTAATTCATCGATCAAAACAATATCACCTTCCACCATCATCTTCTTCCTCAGACCAGCATCAACAATGGTGGTATGCACATGTGGAGCTCCGATGCAGCTTCGCACATCATGGACCACACAAAACCCAGGTCGTCGATTCCATCGTTGCAACAAACCTAAGCCAGTAAGCCGATTAAACTCCATTCCCCAATTTCATCTAAACCTAACCCTAAAATTGTTGATGTTCAATACAGGGGCAAAGTTGCGGTTTCGTTGCTTGGGCTGAGCCACCGATGATTCAGAACCCTGCTGTGATGATTCCTGGGTTGTTGGACACCATCAAGAAGCATGAAGATAATGCAATCGTAATGTTTAACAGGAACAAGAAAGTTGAAGAAAATGCAATAAAACTGTCAAAGGAGAACAAGATGCTGAAAGTAATCATAGGGTTAAGTTGGTTTTTATTTATGGTTTACTATGCTAAGACTAGTTAGGATGTAGGTTGTGTTACTTTGGTTTAGGTGTTTCCTGCTGTTGTTTTTGTAAGTCTTTTATAATGTATTTTCGTTCATCAGCAGGTTATGTAATGGAAGATTATCTAATGGAATGTAATTTCATTGTAATTTGATTTGATTGTGTTGAATGAAGGCTGCACTTGTCCAAATCACAGAGATTTGACCAAAATGACAAATTGTCGAAAGTGACGAATTGTCCAAATGACCATATTTTAAACGGAGCAAAGGACCAAAACTGCAAATGACCAAATTGGTCGACAAATTGTCGAAAGTAACGTATTGTCCAAATGACCATATTCTAAAACTGCAAACACAAACAAGACCAAATGATTCAAAAGTTAAACTGCCATACATACCAAGTTTCCCACATGTTCACACAAAAGATACATGACTTAATCACAAAAGTTAAACAGTTTGACATGCATGTTTTACCAAATCAGTTTGACACAAACTGTTATCATAACAGTTTGACACAAACTGCAAAAAACGTCAACTGATCTAAACTAAAGTTAACCTAAGAAGCCTCTGTTGCTGCCCCATTCTTAGCCTTTGAAGACTGACCACAGCTCCTCCTGTTATGTCCAACTGTCTTGCAGATTTGATAAGCCAAAGAGCTCCCCTTCCTGGATAGCTTTCCAGTTTTTGAGAGTGTGTTACTTATATTTTCAACCACCACTGCAGCCTTGGCCTTCCTTTTTTCCTTCGTTTTTTCCTGTGATGCAGCCTTGGCCTCTACTACCTCCACTACAGACTTTTTCCTTTTCTTTTTTGGCCTCCCAACCTGGGCATGATACTTTGGAGGAATCAAGGTGGTTGGGCATGCAGATTTAGGCCATAAGTCACTGCCATTCACTGGTTCAACAGTAGGCTTGTACACCTCTTTCTAAGTCTCTAGCCAGTAAACTGGATGAACCCATTTTTCAGGAACTCCATCACCTCTTCCATGCAATCCCATATCCCAGATACATGCAACTTCATGTCTACAAGGGATACCTGTGAGATACCATCTTCTACAAGAGCAGGTCCTTTCATCCAAACTCACAACCCTTTGGTCTTGGTGGTCATAAAGTGTGTGCTGACCTGATACTTTGTCCTTCCAGTCCAAATCACAGTGTACTCTGCAGGTTCAGTCTTGATAGGTTGCAACAATTCAGTAGCTCCTGGAGTTAAAGGACCTTTACATTTGGCAATCTTCTTATGCACCACAACAATCTTCCTCATTAAATACTCCCTGATATACTCTAGACATGTTATGA